>ML809199.1:128914-142462 GCA_009831015.1 Picea engelmannii
ACCATTAATAAAGAAGAAAGCTTTTCACAGGATTCCTGCGCATGTTTCACTGGTGATGTTATGTTCTCAGTTATCTGTTTTCCTTACTTCGTAATCATATCATCTTTTTGTAACTAATCTATAAGAATAGCGTTAAGATGCAGTATTTATCACGGATACCCTGCCTTTGATTCTGTAGATTTTTCTGTTCATCTTCTAAATAGCTTTCAGTCAAGAGATTCTTAAGTGCTTGTTGATTGTAGTTGTTTTTCCTAATCTTTCTACCATCCATCATTTAAATTATAAAAGATCCAGTGAGTTTGTTATCTCGCCTTGTGAAAGAATTCTTCGATGTTTATGGTTGTATCTCATATTTTATTAAGTACAGACCCCATAGCCCAATGGAGGTGTAATTTGTCTCAACCCACTTTTAAAAAATCCTTTACAACAAAACAAACTTGTGCCTCTAACTAGCCTAATATCTTAATACAAACAAAGCTAAACTAAATAGAGAGATCCCTCTCTGAAGCTGGAAGGGCTAGATCCCAGCTTTAAAAGTGGTTGGTTAAGGTTACCTTTGTGTATTTCCTCTTTTTCAACCTCTAGGAAATTACAGAGTGATAACACTTCCCATGTTAACCACAATGGGAAGTGACTATCCGTCAAAAATCTCAATCCACTTTTCGAACAGGAAAGCATCTGTAGAAGATGGACTATTTTTCAATCTTGAAAATGAGTGTCTTCAATAATGTTTTCAATGCTCCCTCCTAACTTGGAGAGTCATTTCTTCCTTTTTAAATGAGGAAGTTGTTTCCTCGAGCTCTAGCTTGAGTACACAAACTCTTTCATCTTGGATAGAAGTTTTACCAAAATGTCTGCTTATCTGCTCATATGTGGAGATATGTATTGGAGAATCATTTTCTCCTTTATGGACTTCATCATGGATAATGTAATGCTTGATTTCAAATGTACTTTAGTCTATAACACTATGAAGGCTTCATGTAGATCTGAACAATAGAGTATATCATAGTTGGAAAACTGGAACATATCCATGTGGCACTTCTTCTGTCATCATGAGATTTGATCTATTGAGTAGTCATCTTGATGTTATAGGAAATCTTCACCACGCTTCTGTTGTGCATTGGAGGTTCTCCACCAAGTTATCTTCTTCTATCTACATACAAGAGTCTCTTTCTGGTATGCATCAAATTATTGAGATTGCTCTTCATACGCTTCTTTATTCAATTTCTCTGGAGAACATTCTTTACATTCATCTGATGTAGAATTCCAACTCATGGATGTTGCAGATGATATAATGACTTATGTAGAGATAAGTCTAGTTTATTGGAACAAGTAATCATCATAGTCTTCTCCCTCCATCTGGGAGAACCTCTAGTTTTGGATCTCGCAATGCTTTCATTCATAAGTCTTTCATACACTATTCTTCATCACGACTTTCAGTTCCTCTGCTTGATTGCTTTTATTGAGTTCATATCAAGCTAGTAATCTTTTGTTTCTTAATATTATGACTAGTTGTTCTGGCTTTTCTTTCTTTCTTGGAATCTTCATGTTCTTCTTCATGTTTTTCTTTAGCTCTTGGGTCCATGGAGTTTCTTATAGATTCCATGCCCTAGAGATTCCACTTCTTCCATTCATCATAGGATCACGGATCTGTATGGACAACTAGGAATACTTTAAGGCTTCTCTTCGACGAAGTCTTCTTCTATGGTTGAACTGAACATGTACTGTCTTTCATGGCTGCAACCATGGATATATATATTTCATCATCTTCAATGAATCATAGGATTATCTCCCTCCTAATCCTTGCTTCATGTATAAGTGCATATAATCGGATCCCTCCGTCTAATAGAGTCCATGCTTCCATCTGCATCCTTATTGTCTTTTGCAATATATAATTTTATCTCTTGTCTAACAGAGTCCACGCTTCCATCTTCATCCTTATTGTCTTCTGCAATATATAATTTTCTCTCTTTTCTAACAGAGTCCACGCTTCCATCTGCATCCTTATTGTCTTCTACAATATATAATTTTCTCTCTTGTCTAACAGAGTCCATGCTTCGGTCTTGTTGTTTTCTACAAAACGTCATAAGTATTTTTCCAATTTCCTCTCGATTGTTGGCTTCTTTTTGTCTTTGCTTCTTCTAAGCCTCTTCATGATTGATTCGGATTATCTTGCAATAGCTTCCACATGATTTGTATTTCATTATTTCATGTGTATTATCTAATGATATTTATTTTTGTCTTGTTTGTTCTTCCATAGGTATAGTTCTTCTTGGAACACATTATCTTCCAAGAGATAGATATACAAGATATGTACAGAGACAATGCAAACAAGATATGTATAAGAAATAAGAAGAGTGTTGTTACCCTTTAGAAGAAGAAGCTTCTTCCATCTTGCTTAGACTTCTTTGTAGGTTCCATTTCTTCAGCAATTGATGCTTCGTGTTTCTCCTTCCTTTTCTTTAGCTCGGGATGATGATTCTTGTAGTGACCATACTTTCAATAGTTGAAGCATTGCACTTCTAAAATGTCTTTCTCTTGATTTGGCTTCCTCCTTGAACCAAACTTCCTTTTTTTCTTGAAGTTATTGAATCTTGCTATGAAAGCTTGATCATCGTACTTCTTTTGGGGTTTCTCTTTTGCATTAATCCTTGATTCTTCTTGAGCATAGCCAGTCCAAAGTTCTTCAAATGTCGGGTACTCCTTCCTTGTGTTCATGCTTGTGACAAATGCATCCCATGTCTTGGGAAGACCATTGAGTACTATGTTCACCAATTCCTTCTCTGAGGTGATCTCTTAAATAGATTGTAGTTGATCTCTTAACTGGGAGATCCTTACAAAGTATGATGTTATGTTGTCATCCTCGTTCATCTTCATGTCACAGAGCTCATTCTTCAGACTCATAACTTGTCCAATGTTTCTGACTGAGAAGAGATTTGTTAGAGAATCATACATCTTCTTCGATGAGTCAAGATGAGAGATGTAGGGTATCAAGTGGTCTTTTATAGAATCCACTATGATACTCATGGAATTGATGTCAACATCTTTGAACTTCTCCATAGCTGCAATGTTCTATGGTTCCTTCTCTTTTCCTTCTTCAAACTCTGGTTTCATGATATTTCCTTTCACGATATCCAACACTTTATTCTTGGCAAGGATGAGGTCAATCCTTGTCTTCCATGCTCTAAAGTTAGAGACTCCATCTAACTTGTTCTCGGACTTCATAGAGTTATCCATGGTTGCTTGACTTGGTCAAACCCTAGATTTGACCAGAAATCCAATCTTCACGTCTTGGCTTGCTGAGAGTATCAAGAGATGCATTAGGCTAGAGCGCATTGATCTATCTAGATATTAGGTCAATCCATTCACTTAAGGTGCTTCAACAAGAGGATTAGGGTTTCTTCAACTGCTTCTGCTAATAACCCTAGTGGTAGTGTCTTCGAAGCTGCTTCTGCTAGTAACCCTAGCGACACTTCCTCAGTGAGCTCAATATCCTAATGGTTATGTTTCCTTCCAACGTTTAGACTGAATGAAGGAGGTGTGGGCCCATAACCTGTTAGAATATAGAAGATTGTGCTCATTTTACCATTGACGATACCCTCTTCACCCAACCATAGGTCGAAGCCTCTCTCTGAGCACCTTAACCTTGACTGAGAATTACTCCGAAAGAAAACCCTAGGCTAGATAGTCAAACAAGGTGTAGCGCATCCTCCTCCAAGGATAGCGCACCAAAAATAGTTGATCAGATAGTCCAAACCCTAGCCAATAGATAGTCCAAGACAACTCTGAAACTAGTTGTTGTAGCAGCTGCACCTGCAGCTCTCCTCCACATGTGCGCACCAAACTGGGAACTACAGTGCGCACTAGTTTCTCTCTGCAATTCTGAGATGTGTCAAATGAGAACTAGGACCCTGTATTTATAGTGGTTCTGCCAAATTTGTTGGGGCCGACTTCTCCTTCTGGGTATATGTTTGTTCAGTATATTTTTATTATTTATGGCTGACTTCTTCTCTTGGAGGCTAATAACCTAATATAAATTATCTTCTTGAGCCGATAAGACTTCTAGGGTTATTAACCAACTCATTAGGGTTTACTCTTGCTTTTCGGAGTCTTCTATTCTCGTCAGGTTTACACGTGGAGGTAAATACCTCCCGCAACTACCATAATATTAACACTTGGAACATAAAAGAAACCCATTCTAAATTTGATTATTCTGTTGAATGAAAAAAAAAAAAAACTGTTCATTTTATTTAAGAAAAATTAATGGTTATGATTTTCTATATAAAACTCATTTCCATGGGTGGCTTCTCGCTTGACTTTCTTAATCCTCCCTACAACTCTTCTGCGCAAGATATTTCAGTCCGTAGAATCATTGATTTATTGATTGGTGTGACTGGATTTCTTTCGCTGCCTCAAAATCTCATCGATGTTTTTTATTGTGGAATTCTTTTCCTTGTCCTGGAGCATTTTCTGCTTCGAATCTTCCTTGGTTCCTCATTATGCGTTTTTCCTTCTTGTATGGTGAATTCGATGGTGGTTCTCTTCTTATTGGGAAAGTTATTTTTCCCTAATTTATCTCTTCTCCAGGAATCATTTTTCCCAAACCTACTTTGGTCATTTCCAAAGCTCTATATTGGTAAGCGCCACGATGTTGCCTCCTCCTCTTTCCCATTAATTCTCCTTCATTGTCTTGTGAATTCCCTGGTCTTCCTTGGAATTTAATCCTAAGCTTATTCTTAGTGTATGGAGATAGAAGCGTGCCCTCTTCCAGAGCTCATTCCCCGCATTTAAATCTTATGCATATTCATTGCGTTTTGAGTGAGATTCACACCCACACTCAGACCTCACGCTAGTGCTAAACCCTGAGTCCCTTCATTGTGTTCCACACAAGAATTGATCCTAAGTCAGAGCTTCCTCTTGAGGGTTTCCTTCGTATCAACTAATGTATCTATGCATTTTATTTAACCTTAGCGAACTGATATCCTCTTTTCATTTTCCCTTCCGCAACTGGAAATTTCCCTATGCGTTTTAACCTAAGAAATTGGCATTTCTCTTAGCTTTTTTACCTCAGTAAACTGGAATTCTCTCTGCATTTTAACCTCAACATTTGAAAATCTCTTATCATTTATCACCTCGGCCACTGATGTTTTCTGTATCTGGTTTCAAATCAACAATATTGATTTTCTCTATGCATTTACAAATGAAACCTCCTTGTGAATGACCTTGTGCTCTGTGTTTTTCACCTAGTTTTCCCTGGACTTTTTCCTAGAGTAGTATGTTCTAGACCAATGTTTTCCTTGCTTCACATTTATGGGTACCATATCCCCACGTCATTAGTTATGTTGGTAATACCATACGTGTGGAGTAATCCGATTCCAAGTTCTTCCATGTAATCGATGTTCGTGGTGAGAATACTTATGCTTAGGTGGTTAAGTTGATGGTGTGACCTGCTAAAAAATATTAATGGTTATGTTAGTTCTGGCGCACTTTAATTCACCATATTGTGAGGTACCTCTACCCTAGTCGCTACTTTAATGATCCTTGTTTACCCTTTTTCCCACTAAATTTTATCAATAAAGAGGTAATTAATTATGAAATTGGGGGGTGTGGGATGTTTCCAATTTCCCTTGTTGCATGGGATTGATAGCAGGAAAATTATTGGTACCCTTTATTGACAACCTCTCATGAGGTGGATATTTTTTTAGTTATGAAAAGTCCTTGTTAATTTGGAGTTGGGATAACTCTGGACGAATAGGATTCTATGATTGTTTTACTGCCCAAACTTGAATTGTCTAAATAACTATTGAATAATGATTGGATTCCAGTCGCTTAAATTGTAAACTTAGTTAACATCCTAAAGGTCTAAATATCCTTACAGGTAACTATCCCTTATTTATGCTAATGTTAAGTAGTTATACTTCTCGTGCGCACTTTAAAGATAATGTAATGATTGATCTTGTAGACATTAGATGTCTTGCATGATTTAGATTATGTTGTAATGTATGTGATTAACAATTATTACTCACACCATTAAATTTGTTAATGTATAATGGATTAATAACTAGTTTTCTATTGCGCCATTGAATATTGATGTTGCCTGTTTGGATTAGAATGTCATTATTATTCTGCCTTAAATGTTATTGAGGTATGATTTATTTATTAATTGTAATCTCTTGTGCCTAGCGAAATAAAGTTGATATCTCATGCATCTTGAATCATTGATGTGTAAATGATGGATTAATTGAATAGAAAGATCGCTCGCAATTCAATAATGTGATGTATGACTAGTTGAGGACTTAGATTCCTTGCGCGCATTGAATTTTATGTTGATGAATGATAGTTTTAGAGGTTGAATGCTCGCGTGCATTGAATATTTAAATGTTGATGTATGAATGATAAATATGAGGAATTATCTTGCACCTTGATTAATTGACAATTAGGATTTAAGTTTGATCTAGATGATTTGGAATTTATTGTTTGTGGGATGTAGACAATTCCTTGTTCCTCACAATAGTCTCTAGCCCTGAGACCTTAAATTGTCAAAATCGATGGGAACCTAGGCTTGAGCATTGCTTATGTGTCCTGGAGGTCCTAACCTTGCAGGGTAGGTTGGGAAGGTAGTCATTTCATAGTCATCATTTGATTGAATGTTTTTGTAAATTGTTTCAAGATGATTATTTATGTTATGTGTCGCTATCTTTCATAGATGGGTTGGATGGGTCATTAGTGATTTCCATGATGAGTAGTTGGTATTGATTTTACGTACATGTCGTTATCCAATTCAATGATATGTTGGTTATGCTTCATCATTTTTCTGTAAGCATAGAGTGTGCAACTTTTCATTTGTGATAATGTGTTGATTAATTCATGTTATTAACTTTTATGATGTGTCACTATTAATTCGCAGATGCAGTGCTTCCTCCATTACCAATTTTTTGTTGTGACACTTGCAATGATTTTATTTGTGTTGTTGTGTTGATTGCACATTGTTTCTATGTGTGGACACTTTTTCCAAATGACTTTCAAGAAAGAAAAAAAAAATCTTCGCTTCTTAGTCATGACGGAGGGGCCATTACATATGTTATTAGAGCCAGGTTTGTAATGTCCCCCACCTCTTAGAGAGGTGATGAGGAGACTCAGTGGCCTAGGCACCCCCACTAGGTCATAGTCTCACACTGAGGGGGGGAAAGTCAAGAAGTTAAAAGTTATATTTTTAAGTTGACTTAATAAAGGAAAAGGATAAAGGAGTAAAATATAACTCAACAGAAGAATAGAAGATTAACCCTGGGAGTTCACCTAACTCAACAAAGAATTAGAAGGAAAAGTATAAGTAAGAGGTTGGGGTGAACCTATTACTCATTCTGGTTTTGGATTAGGATTTGCTATTGCTCTTGAGCATTCAGTTTGGGGGGTTTGTTGTACAAACCCTTGTGAGCAACTCAGTGGTGAAATATCCACTCACCTTGTTCCGCAGCTTAGTCTCGAGGATGAAAGAATCCTCCACACCATTCTAGTCTCAACCCATCTCCATATAGCGCTTCAGAAGGTAGAAAGTCGTCATGTTCTTGTGTTTCCAGCAAGGGCGCACCATCATCTGGAGGGAGGTTCGATCCAGCTTATCCTAAGGGCCTGGGGCCATTCCGACAGTTGGGTTTTGTTTGCAGGGGCAAGACCATCAGTTTGAGGGATTTTTGGGAAGGTTATCATCATTCTACATTTGTCTGCAGATTGGGACATCTTGGAGCCATAGGGGACGTCCTATAATTCAGTAAAAATCAGATCTAGGCAGATCTGCTTGAGATCTGAGTCTGAAACTTCTCCCATGGGATTCTCGTAGCCCGATCTATATTCTTGGAGAGTTTCAGAGAATTTGGAGGCCTCCTTCATCAGGGCCGAACCAGCTAGGGTTTTAGTCATCCAGTGGGGCACCCCATTCAGTGGGAAATTCAGATCGACGGGGTTTGAGAGTGGATTTGGGAATTTGGACATTTGGGTTGTCCTTACAGTTGCCCGATCTATCATTTGGCATATTTCTCGGGATTATTGGACATTGTTGGTAGCAGGGCAGAATTATTTAGGGCTTCAGCATTCTAGCAAGACGTGGCACTTTCCATCTTGGAGGTTGAGCATTAGTACGGCTCAGATCTGCTTGATTCAGTCTTCATTGTATATCCAGCCTTTGGAGGATTATTTTGTATTGTTGGGAGCATTTTGTAGCATCTCATATCTATTGCTTGTACAGCCATCTGAGGTTTATTCCAGATCGACCATCTATTGTATTGATCTTACATTGCTCATAATAAAAAGGTCAGATCTTTTCTTCTGCTTCTACATCTTGAATATATTGTGATCTCCATGTGTTGATGAATCTTGTATGCACTTAATAACTCAATAAATTAGTAGTAGTTAGTGATTCCAAGAAAAAATTTGGCTCGGGATCATTACAGTGGTATCAGAGCCTTGATCCTCCAAACCTGTGGAGAGATCGATGCATGCAGAAGTACAGGGGAATTGTTATGGGTCGGAGGAAGAAAAACAACAGTGAAACAGAGGCAGAAATGGAAGGGTCAGGAGACAACCATGAGCCTCAGGGCTTCGCTCTCTTAGTAACTGATTTTGGTAAGTTCCAACAAAACATGAACAGCACAGAAAGCACATTGGTCTGACAGTTGGATGAGTATCAGGAAACCAACAGAAGGGGACAAGCCAAAATCTCTGAAACCTTGAAGAAATTTGATGAGAATCTACAGAAAATGAACGAGAACCAAACTAGGATAACTGACCTTATGATGCAAGTAACCCATCGAGGCAAAGATCCTGATACGTATGGTAATAAAGAGGCTGGAGGGTCTGGTGGAACCCATGAGGAAGTCAGATATAACCCGGAGAAAGCACCAGGATTCGAAGGAAGTCTAGGAGGTGGCACGTTCCATGGGCAGATGGGTAGCAGTACCAATCATAGGCCATACGTTCCAGTGTTCATAGATGAACCGCTAGGCCAACACTCAGGTAGCAGAGCTAACCCTAGACCATACATGCCCACATTTACAGATGAGTAAGGGTAGCATGAACAGGTTGAAGATTTTGTGGCACAATTAGCCAAGAGTACCAGGGAATACTATAGCTTGGATATGAAAGTTCAAAGACAGATGTCCCTAGACGAGTATTGTCAACTCAGGTTTAGAAACCAGCCTAGGATGAACCACAGGGGCAACTTTGAGTTTGAGCGAAGGGCGGGGAAGATAGAGATTCCATACTTTGATGGTACGGCTAAGATGACAGCACAAGCATGGGTGCAGAAGCTGGATACTTACCTACAGCTTAACCCCATGAGAGAGATGGAGGCCATCAAGTTTTCCACTATGTACTTGGATGGCAAGGCCCACGACTGGTGGTACCATAGGCTCACCACACTCGGCCACAACCAGATTGTATCCTATATAGAATTCACTCAAAGGCTCATTGATAGATTTGATCTAGGAGATCCTGAGTTACATTTCTGGGAGCTCACCCAACTCAAGCAAACAGGTATGGCTGAGGCATACATTGATGAGTTCCAAAGGTTGGCAGTGATGGTGCAAGATATGTCCCCAACCAGGCTCATGATGCTCTTTACAAAAGGATTGATGGAACCCTTGAAGGGTTGGGTTAAGGCCTTCAAGCCTACCAGCCTACAGGAAGCCATTTGGAAGACGAGGGATATGGGTCCAACTGCTAAACCAAAATTCATACCTAGACCACCTCTTAACAGTGGTGGAAGAGATCAAAGGCCTCCAATAAACCAGGGAGGATGTGACCCTAAGGGTTATGACAAGGGCCGTGGTAGAATAGATGACAACACCAAGAGGGAACTGAGAAGGAAGAAACTTTGTTTCACATGCAAGGAGCCATGGAATCCCTCACATAAGTGCATGGGATGAGGGCAGGTACATTACATTGAGGTCACTTCATATGACGAAGAAGAGGATGAGTATGGTCAGATACAAAACATGGAGGCCGAAACGTTAGAGGCAACAGAAGAGGAGGTTCCAGAACTAGACTGTCCGGCTGGAGAGAAGGCTACGTTGGCATCTATCAGCGAGGTACCCAAGTTCAACACCTTCAGGATGAGAGGGGTCTTACAAGGACAAAGACTATCGATTCTGATTGATGGAGGAGCTTCCTACAATTTCATTGATGCAGCATTACTGAAGAGGAGGCACATACCTACAGTAGAGTTTGAAGTATTCAAACTGGAGGTAGAAGGTGGTAGTACTATGCCCTGTAATAGATACATACCAGGTATGAAACTCACCTTGGGAAGGCATGAGTTAGTTCAGGATGTGTATGTAATGGATCTTCCCAATACCAACATCATCCTAGGGGTGGAGTGGCTCAGCACTTTAGGACCCATCACCACAAATTACAAGACCATGGAAATTTCCTTTGTGGAGGAAGGAGGACGAAAGGTTGTGCTCAGATGCATGACAGGTAACTCTGCCAGAGTGGTCATGGCCAAGAGGATGGAAGCCATCTTCATAAGGGAAGAAATTGTATACGCAGTGGAATGTAAGGTCTCAACATGAGTGGATGAGAAGGGAAAGATGCATTACACACCAGAGATCAGAAGAATCCTTGACAAGCACCAGAAAGTGTTTGGGCCGATTCCTCCAGGTGTGTCACCAGACAGGGGGTTTGAGCACATCATTGAGCTAGAAGCAGGGGCTAAGCCTGTTATCACCACACCCTATAGGCATCCCAAGAAGTATAAAGACGAGATAGAGAAGGCCATCAAGGAGCTTCTAGACACATCAGACCAAGTTCAAGCCCATTTGCTTCGTAAGTAGTCTTTGTGAAGAAGAAGGATGGAATGATGAGAATGTGCATTGACTTCCGAGATTTGAATAAAAAGATGATCAAAAACAGGTACCCCATACCCACGATTGATGAGTTGTTGGATGAGCTTCATGGAGCTATATATTTCACAAAAATTGATCTTCGCTCGGGCTACCATCAAATCAAGATGAGGGAGGAGGACATCTCAAAAATAGCCTTTAGGTGTCACTATGGCCATTATGAGTTTTTGGTGATGCCCTTTGGGTTAACCAATGCCCCGGCCACATTTCATTCTTGCATGAACCATGTGTTCAACAAACAGTTAAGGAAACACCTGTTGGTATTCTTTGATGACTTGTTCATTTACAGCAAGACTTGGGAGGAACACCTTCGACATGTGGACCAAATCCTTTCAATCATGGAAGAACAGTCACTATACGCCAAGGAATCCAAGTGTGAGTTTGGAATGACAGAAGTGCTTTACTTGGGACACATCATAGGGGAAAAAGGGGTACATGTACACCAAGAGAAAATAACGACCATTAGGGAATGGCCTACTCCAAAAACACTCACAAAACTGAGGGGATTCCTGGGCCTATGCACATACTATAGGAAATTTGTCAAAGGGTTTTCTCAATTGTGCACACCCTTGAATGACCTGACCAAAAAGGGGTCCTTCAAATGGAATGATGAGGCCCAAGTCACAATGGAGAAAATGAAAGAGGTCATGAGCACCTGCCCAGTTCTAGTTATTCCTGATTTCAGCATACCCTTCACTTCTGAGTGTGATTCCTTGGGGGAAGGTATAGGGGCCGTGTTGATGCAGAATAGGCACCCCCTTGCCTACAAAAGCTGAAAACTCAGGGGTCCTGAACTATTTTACAACATTTACGACAAAGAAATGCTGGCTATCATGCATGCACTAGCCAAATTCAGGCAATATTTGGTAGGTGCAAGGTTTGTGGTCAAATCAGACCATAATAGTCTTAAATATCTATTGGAGCAAAAGGATTTGAATGAAAGATAGCAAAAATGGGTAAGAAAAATACAAGCCTATGAATTTGACATTGAATTCGTCAAAGGAAAGAACAACGCAGTGGTCGATGCATTATCCAGAAGGCCATCCATTTTTTCCATGTCCAGTATGTCAATCGACTGGAAGGAACACTTGATAGTGGAATATGCAAAGGATCAGTTCGCTTGTCAATTGTTGGACGGGCAAATACAGGATGACAACTTCAGAGTTATAAATGACCTCATCTATTACAAATGTCGGATCTTTTTAGTTCCTGGATCAGCTCTCAAAGCTAAGATCCCGCATGCATGTCATAACTCACCAATAGCAGGGCATCAGGGCATCAGTAAGACATACAGGCAGGTGAGATAAAGGTTTGCATGGAAAGGACTCAAGGAAGATGTGATGAAGCATGTCAAAGAGTGCACTACATGCCAAGAAAACAAGGATGAGCACATGCACCCTGCAGGACTGTTGCAGCCCCTACCTATTCCAGAGCACAAGTGGGAAAGTATATCCATAGATTTCATCACCGGGTTGCCCAGAGAACAGGGGAAAGATTGAATTTTCATGGTGGTAGATAGGTTGACAAAGTTTTCACACTTTTTTCCCATAGCCACAGACTTCAGTGCAGCACAAGTGGCCGAATTATTTTTCAGAGAGGTGTTCATACTACACGGCCTACCCAAAACCATCATCAGTGACAGGGACAGCAGATTCATGAGTATGTTTTGGCAGGAGTTGTTTAGATTAGTGGGTACAACATTGACTCCTAGTACTATCTATCACCCTTAGATGGATGGTCAGACTGAGATAGTCAACAAATGGGTGGAAGGTTACCTCAGAAACTACGTAGCAGGACAACAGAAGGCGTGGGTCAGATGGTTACATTTGGGAGAATATTGCTACAACACCACCCAACATATGTCCATTGGCATGTCACCCTTCAGATATTTATATAGCTATGATCCTTTATCATCTGTGGAGATTGCATTTGGTGATAGCAGGGCTTCGATGGTACAGGATTGGATACAGCAGAGCCAAGACATTCTTAGGCAATTGAAGGATCATTTACAAAGGGCACAAAACCAGCAAAAGGTCCAAGCAGACAAGCACAGAGTTGATCGTACCTTTAAGGTTGGTGATTTAGTATATTTGAGGTTTCAACCATACAGGAAAGCCTCCATTAAAAGAAGCAGAGTGGAGAAATTGCAGCCACATTTTTTTGGACCTTATAGAGTCAGTAGGAGGATAGGTGCAGTAGCTTATGAGCTGGAGCTTCCATAGGGTATCAAAATTCACAATGTCTTCCATGTATCGTGGCTTAAGGAAGCCCTTAGTCAACATATCAGGCCTATTGAGGCATTACCTCCCATGGATGAGGAGGGACAACTTGTTTTGATTCCAGAGGAGGTGTTATAAGTCCGAGAGAAGAGGCTCTGAAACTGAAGCATCAAGGAGTATCTGATCAGGTGGAAGGATTTACCCATTGAGGATGCCACTTGGGAGCAGGAGCACGTGTTTAGAGAAGTAGTTTTGGAATTGCTTGAGGACAAGCAATTTCAAGAAGGGGAGACTGTAATGTCCCCCACCTCTTAGAGAGGTGATGAGGAGACTCAGTGGCCTGGGCACCCCCACTAGGTCATAGTCTCACACTGAAGGGGGAAAAGTCAAGAAGTTAAAAGTTATATTTTTAAGTTGACTTAAGAAAGGAAAAG
>ML809199.1:152543-167414 GCA_009831015.1 Picea engelmannii
AACTAATAGATATACATATGCAAACTATATTACTGTGATGAAGGTGCATAATCATATTTTATTTTTAATATGCATAAATACTTAAAAAACATTTTTTTAAGCATATTCATATGCATAACAATATTCTATTATTGATAACATTGACAACTATCCATCCTAGTCTCGAAACATTTTACATTGCTTATTGCATATGCTAACATCATATGCTAACACCCCATTGATCACTTCAGTTATTTGCATTGCTTAGAGCATATGCTAACCTCCCCATTGAACACTTTACATTTTTTCTTATTCTTTAAAAAACGTATCCTAAATGTTTTTACACAAAACACTTTACATTTCTTTACACATATGCTAACCTCCACATTTAGAATTTCACTTATTTACTAAGTTTTACTCCACATTGAACAATTTTCTTTTTTGCTTATTTTTACAAAGTTTTATGCTAATTTTGTTTGTTATAGCGTAAAAAATAATGAGCCTATTTTTATTTATTATATGAATTATATTTTGACAAACACAATTCATTATATATGCATCTAGTTATATTATGATTCATTTCTAACATATATTTTCCACTTGACATCGTATATCTCCCAATTGGCACGGATTGCGCTTCCATGTAGCGCTTGTTTAGTTTAGTTACTCTAGTCCAAACAATTCAATCACCCATATTCTGAACATATGCATGAGTCAACATTTGTTATATATAGACAACAACCAAACAAGGAAATTATATCACAGAGAGCAAGACGAACAAATTCAAGACCGAATTTTGTAAATAAATATTTTGCAATAAAGAGTGAAGGGCTAATTTAACAGAATAAATATTTTCAAGGACAAAATTTAATCAATGAAACAAATTTACAGAAAATGCTTAAGAACAAATCAGTCAAAGTGATATAAAATGGCATGGGAATGCACCACTTATCCATAACTATTAAAATTTTATTTTCATAAATTTCAATGAATGCAACAGTTGGGTGATGATAACACACACAACTTTCAATTACATTTGTTTTGGTTGGAGGTTTCTCAAGCATTTGGATTTCCATGTCCCTAGGAATGGTTGAGATTTTTCTTGTTTAAATGTATAAGCTCGTGAGGTCCTTCATGAGACTTGTAATCATTTCCCCATTGATGAATAAGCAATAAAGGATAACATTGCTCTCCTATGTTCATTTTTGTCGTGTGATATGTTTCCATTCCTTTCTTTATTTATAGATTTTTTTATGCAGGAGTGACCCCAACAAGTGGTATCAAAGTGTATGGTAGTTGGTCATTCGCATGCAGAGAAGGGGAATCCACTACAAGGGAACTGAGGGTTTGGAATTATGTTTGTGAGCGGGAAGAACCAATGATTTTTTAAATTCCTAGCCATGTGGGGAGGAAGCCAATCTATGGGGGGAGAAAACAAACTCTTGGAGGAGCCTGCGGTGGTGGAATTTGCATTGGTTCATGAACCATGAGGAGGATATTGTGGTCGTTGGTTGATGGGTGAACATATCCATGTGAGGAGGAGGTCGTGATTGTTCGTTCTTGGTTTAGTTTGATTTTTTATTACAAGGGCTAAGGAGCATTGCAGATAGAGGGAAATCGAATCGATCCAAGACCATTCCAAATTGAGGAGGAGAGAACCTACATAGTGGTTTCACTAGGATGATCAGCATACAGAAAAAGAATGGTATTAAGAATGCAAGACGCATTGAACCAGTTAAAATTTAGGACCGCTAAATAGGTGAATGTTTAGCTCGCATGAGATGTTGGAGATAAACATTACATCAAGTATATTTTTGGGCTAGTGCAATCGCCATAGTTGCAGCATGGACATCATGGCGGGAAACAATAGTAGTGGTTTCACTTATGGCATGGTTTGCATATTTTTCTAAGCTATGAAAAGTAACTTCCAAACCACATGGTTTGGGTTCAATTCTAAAGCAACAACATAGAGTGTTGGACAAGATTAGACACCTACATGTTGTTGGAAGGTCTAGACAAGTGACGAAATAGACACATTACTCTTGAGATACCATGATAGTGAACCATTAAATGTATGAAATGTGTAAAGTTGTCCTAAAAGAATATTCAAATTGGTGGAACCCAATGTTAGTGTAGTTCCCTCTGAGAACTTGGAAATGGAACAAAAAGATAACAAAGTTTGTTTTCATATGAGGATGCCAATTTCATTCCTATGTGAATAAATGTTTGTTATTTTGGATTTTATATCATTTTTTATGAGGCTTAGAGATAATGGACTTGATTTTGAGTGTAGGGGCGATGAGGAGGGCTCTAAAAAGGGTGATCATGCATGGGAAGAATAGGCCATGAGTCTTGGTGAAAGAAATGGCCATGATCTTGACAAGCATTGACAAATGAGATGGAGGGTATTTTGTGTGCAATTTCATCATCATATTTGTGTTTATTTTCCAAAGTGAAATATTTGAGATGTATTATGCTTGGACCTCAGGGGCATGGTAATATATCAGGTAGCACTGGATGCAACAATGGTATAAATGGGGATGGTGACGATCTCAATTTCAAGTTCAGAGAGTTTAAGGTGGATATTTTTCATAGTTGGGAGCTCAAGTGTGAGGAAGAGGAATTGGTTTCCCACTAAGATGGTAAGGAAAGAAGAAGAGTTGTGAGCATGACAAGCATAGGAAAAGTAAAAAGGTTTGAAGTGAAAAGGTCAAGGTGGAACAATGAAAGTATCCAAGGAAAGTTTGGTGGAAATGAAGTAAATAAATATTGGTATTATTTACAAGCCACACTAAAAGGAAAATACCCTATAGCAAAGGTTTTTTGTCACGCCCCAATTAAAATATCCAAAAAAAAACTGTTTATAGTGGAGAATACTAGAAGAGGCGAGAAGGAAAAGGTTTTAGCGGACATTTTTTATGGTGCGTTTATAAATATATAATGCATCGATGTGTTTTATACAACTAACACATCGGTTATTTCAAACAAAAAAAATAATGATGGTGCACTACAAAAATAATGATGCATCACGGTGCACAGTTGCTCTAAAAAATTGCGCACCATGGAAGTGTTATTTTTAAACATTTTATATAAAATGGTGTGCTACTTAAACAATTTCATCAGTTTCAACATTCCCCCCCAAAAATGACTCACTTTGGTAAGGTTTTTGAAAAAATACTCTGGTGCGCTACGTAAATAACGATGCACCGATGCAGCTAGTTATTTAGCGCACCATAAAAGGGCTAAATTAAAAAAAATTATCAACCATATTATTAATCACATAGAGATGTAAACTGACAGAGAATAAGTAGTAGAAGTAGCATAGAGTTGACATGTACAATGTTGTACGAGATTGGGAGGGGCAGGAGAGGGAAAGGGATTTATTTCCTAGGAATTTCTGTGAATTTTTATGTCTGTATTTCAATTATAAATACTTGAGTCTAAAGTATGGGTAGTCTCTCAAAATTCTAATCTATAATCATCTGAATCATGTTGTAGACTCAAGTTTTTGGTGAACTCCCAACTAGTGGGTTGTCTAGCAAAACTTTAATCTATACTAGTTGCTAATTCACAATTGTGTGTGATTATGATGACAATTTGAGTTCTTAAGACCATGATGTGCATGATGGGAATATTCTCCATGGTTACCTACTATTTTATGGATCTCCCTTCCCATATCACCATCATGATCGTCAATGATTATAACCTTGTGTGATCTTGTTGTCAATGATCATAATTAGCTTACATGATCGTCAATGATTATAACCTGTGTGATATCACTATCAATGATCATAACTTTCGTGATCTCAGTGTCAATGATCATAAGCTACGTGATATCACCGTCAATGATAATAACCTATGTGATCTCACCAACAATGATCATAACCTATGTGATATTGTCATCAATGATCATAAACTTGATCTCACCATTAATGATCATAACATGTGTGATATCATAAAAAATGATCATAACCTATGTGATATCGTCGTCAATGATCATAACCTTGATCTCATCGTTAATGATCATAACCATCTCTCAAAATCATAAACTATAATCATTTCCCATTTATAATATAGTTGGGATTTCACCAAATCCTTAAGTCTACAACATGCTCGGTCTAGAAAAAATCTAATCTATATTTCTGAAAAATAAAAATTTCAATAACTTTTAAAGAAGAATGGTGCATATATTTAAAATATACCACACCAATGCATCTATAATACACCAATGCAGTGAGGTGTTGCATCAATAACCGCACCGTGACATGATTAAATAAAACAAATATGCAACATAGTATGATTATGAAAAATATAATTCGGTGTGCTCCATGGTATACTGACACACCGGTCATCACAGGTGTTCTTTTGGGACACACCATGATAGGGTTACTTTAAAAAAATTACCATCCAATGTGTTTTTTAAAACTAGATGCATTGGTGTCGCTAATACTAGAGTGCACTATGAAATGGTTAAATAAAAACATTTACGCACCTTTGTAAGATTATTTCAAAAAATATATGTCGATGTGCTCCATAGCATACTAACGCATTGGGGAGCATTGTGTTAGGGTTATTTTTTTTTAAATAAACAATTCCCTATTTAACATTAGATGCACCGGTGTGTTGGCAAATTTATACGCCAATGGACACTGTGTTTGGGTTATTTGAAAAAATATTATCAGATTTTCTACATAAATATTGTAGCACCAGTGCATTCAGTCATCGAGTGCACCGGAACATGGTTTAATAAAATAAAAAAAATCTGTCGTAAAACTCATTTTTA
The DNA here is from genome assembly GCA_009831015.1 of Picea engelmannii. Taxonomy (NCBI): domain Eukaryota; kingdom Viridiplantae; phylum Streptophyta; class Pinopsida; order Pinales; family Pinaceae; genus Picea; species Picea engelmannii. Next base: position 157,306 of record ML809199.1, read on the forward strand.
CTATTTTTAGTGTTGTAGAGCTAAAAAGAACAAGTGCCACTTTTTCCTCTCTAAAGTGCCCTACCGTTGGTGCTTCCCTTGCTTTTGTCTATTTTTGTGTGTGTGGCTTTCAAATTTTTCTAAATGGTGGGAAAAGTTGGTTTTTTTGTTGATGTTTGGACAACATCGGGAAGACATTCTCTAAGATTAATAATTAATTATATAATTATTGATTATAAAATAATATATATAATAAGTAAAATAGTTATTGATTATCCAAGGGACGTATCCTTTCATGGATGATCACCATATGTTCTCTATATATGGAACACTCATCATTGTAATAATATATGGAATACAATATCTTCTCATATAGAAAAATCAACATGGTATAAGAGCATGACTGGGATTAACTCCCTCATGGGAGGGCCCAAAAAAATGAGATGTTTGTTGTTTTTCTTGAAAAAATGTGTTGTTTGTCACCCATTTGATGAACATATATGGATTCAGGCATGATACCTTCAAGACAGTCATGTTTGATATTTTAGAATTTTAAAGGGAAAATTTGAGCTTGATTGAAGATGGGATGGTGGTCATGTACATGGGATGGGTAGGTGATAGTGAAGATATGGTAGTTCAAGTGTTGGAATTTTTTTATGGTGCGCCACATTATGGAAGATGTATTCACGAGAGATCAGGGTCTATGTGATGTATTGTTGCAGATTGAGGACGCAGATTTCCATTGCACTTGTTTACTGCTGAGAAATGCAGTTATTTGTTCCATCTCATACTCTAAACTTTTCCCTGATGAACAGGGTTGAACACATTTGAGGAAAGATAAGAAAATGTTTTTCTTCAGACACAAAAACATACAAATCCTCATAGTGATACTTAAGAAACGAGGTGGTGGCTCTCTAGTTTCCTATCTAGAGATTCACAACTTTGGCTTTCGAATCGAGAGCCTCGATGGCCCAAGGAATATCTGTCTTCACATCCTCTATGGACAAAGAAGTATTCCAACTTGAACAACCATTTTTCTCCTGTGCATAGGCCACATTGCATTTCTCCCAACATTTTGAAGCCGTGATGTATTGTAGAGTATCATGGAATGGCACACGTTCGACGTGGGTAGAAACAAAGAAAGAATCACTATGTATGGTGGGTTTTGCAATGGAATCCTCTCAGACATTTTGGGTGAAGTGGAGATTCATGATATAGTATTGTAGGAGGGAGGTGAGATAAGCGTTGGTCCATCTGGTGAGAGTAGGCCAATGTTGGATCCTGATGGTGATGATGTAGGGCTTGTTGGGAATTACAAAATCTCTGAGAAATTGGAGAGAGGAAGGTGGAATCTAAATACGTTCCACATCAGGGCTCGATCCTAGGGATAGCTCTCAGACCTCTTTCAACAGATTTTTGATCCCTTCTTCCTATTTTGTGTTTGTATTCTCTACATTTGTTGAACTACCCATGTCGTCTTATTTTCTGGAATACAGTCCAAGTTGGGATTGGGGCCACCATTGAGATTGGAAGGAAAACCATTGTTGTAGTAAAAGCAGATAAGCTTTAAGGACTAAGGGAACATGATATTTGGATGCTAAACATGGTGTCCCTTGAAAGTTGTCTCCATAGATATCTATGCCTTTGGACACATCGATTAATGGATTTTTGTTGAAGAAGGCATATGTGAGGTCAACACCGAACTATGAATCCTTGGAAGTAGATGTGAGCATACAATGATCATATAATTCAGGGAAAGTCACTGGTGAATTCCAAGTGGATCTATAAGATCAAAAAAATAGTTGACAAGAGCATCAAGAAGCAAAAAGTGATATTTGTTTCTATATAATTCTCTCAGGTGGAAGGAATACATGATGAGGATACATTTTATCATGTTGCTTCATACACTTCTATCTGAATGATTATTTCCCTTGCAACAGACATGGGTTGGAGACTACATCAAATGGATGTGAATACAACCTTTCTCAAGGGAGAGATTGAGGAAGAATTATACATCAAGAAGCCAGATGGTTTCATGATACATGAGAAGGAGTCTCATGTTTATAGGTTGAAGAAGGCCCTATATGGACTCAAGCAGACACCTTAATCTTGGTATGTAAGAATTGATGTACACCTGATGAATTTGGGCTTCAAAAAATGTTTTTTTGTTCCCAATCTATACTACAAGACTGTTAATGGTGAGTCTTTTATTTTTGGTCCTCTACGTTGATAATTTATTCCTCACTGGTATAGAGAGCCTTATTGTTGAATGCAAGCACATGTTAGCCTCTGAGTTTGAGATAAAGGACCTTGGTATGATGCACTACTTCTTGGGACTAAAGGTGTGGTAGAAAACTAATGATATATTCCTAAGTCAAAGGAAGTACACAGTTGATATATTGAAGAAGTTTGGGATGTTGAATTGTAAACCCATGGCTACACCAATGGTGATGAATCTGCAGAAACTAAATGTGTCCTCTTTTGATTCCAATGAGATTGATCCAACCCTATACATACATCAGATTGGATCATTGATGTATATTTGGTTAACACCAGAGCATATATTTTCTATGCATTGAGTGTACTTAGCCAATTCATGAGTCATCTAAGACATACACACTGGATTTTTGTAAATCATGTGTTAAGATACCTACCAGGCACAAATGGACATGGTTTGAGGTATAATTCTAGTATTGACATGAGATTTCATAGATATACTAAATCTTATTGGGCATGGAGAACAGTGGATAGGAAGGGAACCTCCAGGTGTTGCTTCACTTTGGGATATTCGATCGTTTCCTGGTGTAGCAGGAAACATACTTTTGTGGCTTTGAGCACCATATAAGCAGAGTAAATTGAATCAAGTGTAGTAGTCCCAATACATGACTCAAGCCATAAAATGTTGAGGAAGCATACATGGCAGTAGTTCTAGTGTATCTTGAGAAAATCCCAGAAAAGGAGGTGGTACTACATCCAGAAGGAGCATAGATTGAGTTGCCTCCATAGAAGGAGGAAGAGCTACCTTCAATGTCAGAGGGAGTATAGATAGAGGAGGAGTCACATCCAGATCCAAAGGGATAATTTATTGAGCCACTCTCAGTTATATATAAATCATTTGCAGAGGAAGCAATTGCAGAAAGAGAGTGGAGGAGTTATTTCCAGAGAGAGCAACCCTAGAGGAGGGAATTTACCAACAAATTAGAGAAGCTACTCTTAGTCTCAATGTTTAGCAGTTACATATTCCTAGAGGGAATAGTTGCAGAATCCCAAAGGGAGTAGCTACAGAGAGAGTGGAGGAACTACTCTCAATAAAAGAGCTAGATAGTGCTTTGTAGTAAGCACCCTAAACTAGCTAGTTATTTGAGCAAACTAAGTTGTATCAGAGAGTGTACCAGTGTGGTACAGTTGGATATGTCTCAAGAGATGAAGAGAGACTACAATGATCTACATTTTTGAATAGGGAGAGAGTGAAGTTGAAAAAAAGGGCACCAAAGGGTAATTCTTCAGCTCGAGATCAGTCAAGATTCATGGAAATAGACTTCTATAACACTTAGTATTGCAAAGAAAAAATATATCATAGACAGTTCTGCAAGTCATGGAAGCAGTGAGGATTCATAGGATTCTCACAAGATTTCATCAGAGACATGGTGTAGAGAAAGGAAGTACTAGTGTAGTACCTTTGTACAGATGAGTAGGTTGATGATGTTCTTACCAAATCCCTTACTAGGACGAAGTTCGAGTACTTATGTGACAACCTTGTCGTGGTAGAGAATGCCTCCCTTGCTGAGAGGGAGTGTTGATGTTTGCAACTTCCTGAGACATTCTCGAGATCTTACTCCTCTACGATTGAGTTGAGTTTATCTGTGAGGACACATATCCGAGAAGGGATAAGTGGGTTTGGTCTTATATCCCAACATCCCTTATGGAGATCACATGAGGACATTCCAAGGGAGTTTACCTTGACATCACACATGATAGGGAGTTGACCCTTGTGTTTCTAGAGGGAGTAGCCTCTAGAGTTCCACATGGGAGTGCCATGTGTGACAAGAATTCTCTAGATCATAGTCTTTTGTGACTGATTTGAGTATATTTGTGAGGACACATATCCGATAAGGGATAAGTGGATTTGGGATTATAGGCCAACATCCCTTATGGAGAGAACAAGATGAAATCTCAAGGGAGTTGACCTTAACGTCACACACTATGGGGAGTTGAACCTAGTGTTTCTAGAGGGAGTAGCCTCTATAAGTCCACATGGGAGTTCCATGTGTGACAATCATTCTCCAGATCGTACTCCTTTGTGACTAAGTTGAGTTGATATGCGAGGAAACGTATCCAAGAAGGATAAGTGGGTTTGGTATTATATCCCAACATCCCTTGTGGAAAAAACATGAGGACATGTCCCTTATGGAGAGCACATGAAGACATGTCAAGGGAGTTGACCATGACATCACACACTATGGGGAGTCGACCCTAGTGTTTCTAGAGGGAGTGGCCTCTAGAAGTCCACATGGAGTTCCATCTGTGACAAAACATTTTCTACTACGGTGGTTGTGTATCACTGGTAAAGACTGTGTATCTCTAGAAAGTAGTTTTGTACAACTATAGTGGTTGTGTACCACCAGTAGTGACTATGTGTCACTAGAAATTAGTTGTGTGATACTATATGTGGTTTTGTATCACTCGACATTAGTTGTGTAGTACTATGGAAATATACCTTCCTAGCTAAGAGGGAGTGTTGATGTTTCAACATCGGGCAAACCTTCTCCTAGATTGGGATGCAAACCAAGGGAGATAGGATACATTTATCACAAAGTTGTACTTGTGGTAAATGGGCCCAGGTGTAGTCCCTCCTTGATCATGACAAGGGATAATATGGAATCAAGGTGCTTGAGGTTCTTTCCATGTGTCAGTTAGCATTGGGCTGAAATTCACTCATAGGAGTGTACCTGTGGTGAATGACCTTGGTGTGTTCTTTGTCCTATTCATGGTGATTTGACAAGGAATGATAAAGACTCAAGATGATTTATTTATCACATGTGGACCCAGAGTGAGCCTAATATCATAGAGAGTCGCGGGGGGGATTTCCCCTCGGTTCAGGTAGGAGAGAGACATATCCCAAGACTATAAAATAAGTTTCATGAGTCTACGATGAAGTTTTTATACTTAAGAGACAAGCTTGTAATGATGAAAAATGTCTCCCTCGTTGAGAGGGAGTGTTGATGTTTGGAATCATCAGGAAGACATTCTCTTAGATTAATAATTAATTATATAATTATTGATTATTAAATAATACATACATACATACATACATACATACATACATACATACATACATATATATATAATAAGTAAATGGTAATAATAAATAGTTATTGATTATCCAAGGGACACATCCTTTCATTGATGGTCACCGTATGTTCTCTATATATGTAAAACTCATCATTGTAATAATATATCGAATACAATACCTTATCATAAAGAAAAATCAACATTTTTTACTACGTTCCAACCATGACTCCCTGACAACAAAATGTCTAGGTAATATCTTTGTTTCTTTATAACTTATGTTTTCAGCAGATTAAAATTTAAAATTGAGTTAGTTTTTCAATGTTTTAATATATATATATATATATATATATATTATGCGCAGTGCATTCAAGACTTTCGACTCGCACTATGGTTGGTGAACCCTATAAATTATCAGGGCACACCGCAACATAATGTTAAATTCCCCGGTGGTGCGTAGGTAAACATGAACACATCGATGCATTTGTTTATCGACGCATCCTGTAAAATTATTTATCTATTCAGTGGTGCGTCTCGGTACCTCTAACACACCGATCTGTTACATTACATGATGCACCGTGCAAATCAAATATATTGTTTTGTGTGGTGTGTTGGTAAGCGTGCGCATCGGTGTGTTCATGTTTACAAATGCACCATTTTAAAAAAATGGCATTTTTTCGTAGTGTGCTCTGTAAATTCTCTGTGTGCACAGTTAGCGGTTCAAGCCAAACGAATTGAACGCATCGCCCAAAACAATTACATAAAAAAATTGCAAAGTTTTGTACTTGTCAATTTTAAAAAATTAGCGGGTCGGTGTGTGACCATTACTAAAATGTACCAGTTCATTTAAGGAACATATACATACCACATTAACTAATTAAAAAAAAAATGTTCTGCAGTTCTTTAGAATTTTAATTTGTTTTTATTTTAAACAATGTGTAGGGTAGTTGTAACACACCAGTGGGGTGGTGCATCAATATTAAAACATTAGTTGGGTGGTTCATTTCTGTGACTTAAATGCACTGAGGCATATAAGGAACGTATATGTACCTTCTTAACTAATTTTTAAAAATTTGTTTTACGGTGCCTTAGGATTTTAATTTTTTATTTATTTTAAGCAGTGTGTATGATAACCGAAATGCACTAAGGCATGGGTTTACCTAACTATATCGGTGTTATAGGGTTATATAGTGCACTGCATAACATAATATAACAATTGTTATACAGTGCATTATTTTTCACTAGAGCACCATGGGAGGTGATCACAAGTTATGTACGCACCGCGAGCGGTGCTAAACTATTTTTCAAGAACACTAGTTATGAAATTTACTTATTTTTTAAAGGAAGTTAATTTTCCATATTTATAAATAAATTTCTCATTTAGTATAATTTTTTATGTTTTATGTATGAGTTAGGCTGATGTATTTCATATCTTCATAATGAAAATACATGAGCGGTGAGAGTAGCAACAACAGCAGGAGCAGAGGGTGGACCTGTACAATTTTGTATGGGAATGGGAGGTGAGGGAGAGGGAGAGGGATTTGTACCCTCTCCCTATTACTACAGGGACTCATGTTCTCTTGAGGAATGTATGCCTCCTTAAGTAATATCAAGAGGCTTCATCCATTAAGGGGAAATCCAGGTTGTTGGTGCATCTGATCCGTAGATGGGATGTCAATCAACAAGCTTTTTGTGTGGGTCTGGATCAATGATATCATCCCACTGAGGAGGATATTTAATTTATTACTAGGCTATCCAGGAGGGGAGGATTTTCCCCAGTTCCTAGATGTCCTAGTAGGTGTTGCAGCTGAGAGTCATCTCATGTACTCTCAATGATATATTGGGGTTGATGTACTATCCCCAACCAATTTTCAGGTGTCTAGTGGATAGTTGTAGATCACCTCTTTTTGTGTAGAGGAGGTTAGGTGCCTCTCACTGTTAGTGATGGCCATATCACACTTGACCAGTGATGGGAAGAGAATTAGTTTCCCTCTTTTTTATTATGTTGATTCATTAGTATAGAGGCCACCGTGTATCATATGGTCTACCATTTTTTTGCACTAGTTTTGTATAGTGCTAGACAGATGGCGTCCTATGATACATGGGAGGTCAAACTTCCCTTTTTCCTCAGAGATATTTTGCTTGTTTTTTGAGAGGTTTCCAGAGACGAGGATGAATTTTTTCCATCCTCCTGCTAGGCTAAGGACTCATGTGCAAATGCACATGTGGGGGGAGATGATTCCCAAGAGGGGCCAACCGATGTTTTCATCCAGGATTTCTGCAGACACATGGGGGATACTAGGCAATGAGGCATATCACATGTTCATCATGGTGTTATGTCCTTATGTGGTTTTGGATTGGTGAGGATGTCCGAACATCCTCTTCATACAAGATGAGCCACCAGATGATAGAGGTAATATTAGTGTTTTTTTTTAATTAATCTAGTTTCATTTTATTGTCTTAATTAGAATAGAATTAATTCTAACATGTTCTTTAACTTCTTTTATTAAATTGTTTAATGAAACTGTGTATTTATTGTTGTGTACTTTATATTTTGTAGATATTGGCACTTTCATTGGGGACATGTGTCCTCCCTCAGTACATGACAATGAGGAGATGATTCCTAAGGCCACGGCGGGTCAGGGTCCTCAGGTGCATATACCCAGAAACATGCATCGTAGGCGAGATACATGATTCAGGTTGGATTTGGGTGACTGACTCTATGCACTATTGACTGAGGTGGGAGTCCACCCTGTGTTGATGTGAGACATCAGGGAATATACTATGCTCTTGGATATTTGGAGGTATATGTCATGATATTTGATTCCTCTTATGTGTCATATTATTAGAGCTATGAGGCTACTAGTAGTGAGGAGGGTTGTCGATGACAAGAACATCTCACCTTATAGTACGACTCATTTGTCCAGTACCCCATCGATTGATGAGGGTGGTCGGTATCCCTCACCACATCCTCCTCCTCCTCCTTTACCTCACCCATACCATGAGGAGGAAGAACATATTCCTCCTCCTCCTCTTTCGCCTCACCTAGATGAGCAGGCAGGACCTATTCCTCATCCTCCTATTTCACCTCACCTAGATGAGCAGGAAGGATGTATTCCTCCATTGCTTATTTATAGTCAGAGAGTAGACCAACCACTTCCTCCCAACCATCCATCATCTTCTACTACAAACCAGGCCTCCAGTACTATTGTACATATGCATATTATCCCATCGTCTGGACTAGATATGTTATAGCAGTTATTTGACTTGCTCATGACACACACACACACACACATATATATATTTATATGGTGCATTTTTTATATTCATGTTGATGTACTTAATTTATATGTTGATGTTGATGTGTATATTGTTAGGTCATGTTATATATGTTTTTTAAATGTGCTTGATATATGTGTAATAACCATGCTCATTAGATGTGCATTTTTCCTATTGATCATGATTATGTACTTAATTAACCTATATGTTGATGTTGATGTGTACATAATTAGATAATGTTAGATATGTTTGTTAAATGTTCTTGATAGGTGTTTATGTTAAATGATGTTTGTTAGATGTGCATCATGAAGATGCTAGACAATGTTGGTCTTTTGTTAGATGTTATCACAATGATGATTCCCTATTAGATTATTAGATTTGTGTTCTAGCTAGTTAGTGATGTTTTTATGTTCTAGAGGTATATATAATTAATTAGATGATGTTAACGAATTTAAATGTGTATTTTAGATGATATTTATGTTTGTTAGATGGTTATCATCACAATGCTTATTTTTATTAAATGATCTTTATTATAGATTATGTATTGGTGAACTCATATCAAAATTTTATATATGAAACATAAAGAATTAATTTAAATAAAAAATGAAATCTTGATATTTTTATAAATTACAAAGTTCAATATGGTTGAAACTATAATTGTAAAATTACCATAAACATTTTTCTATTGCATAGACAGTTCATATATATTCATTCTAACTAAATTCTTTTTCGAAAAACAAATTACATATGAATAAATGTTATTTTCCATTGTACTGATTACTCTTTTTTAATAGACTCTTCTACACTAAAAAAATTTCTTATAAAAAGTTACGATCTCCAATGATAAGCATTCTATTGGCCCTAAAATTTCATGGATGCAAATTAATCTTCCTATTGTTATTTTTGTCATTATTTCATAAGTTGATTTCTATCAAATTTTAAATTACTTCATTAATTGTGGTTTTACTGGGGGCATAAATTTATAAATATTTCCAAAAGAAATGATAAAAGTAAGTAAACTAACAAAGACTTTAGCTAAAAGGGAACGTGTTATCACAAAATCATGTTAGAAATTTAATTTTTAAATTGTAAACCATATTATTTGTTAAATATCTTACTTTTAAATCTACAAAATATATGAACATAAACTCAATTTTTGAATCATCATGTTAACATATCATCAAAAAGGTTGTACTATTAAACATGCATATCAACCATATTATTACTTCTAATATCAACATAGATTATTAGGATAAATAAGAAACTATGTAAATTGTCCCCGAGGTGTAGGACAGTCGGTGACAGAGTGTGTTGTTAAGCCACTCCGTGTTGAAAAGTCACCGGTTCGAAACCTGCGGGGACAAAAAAATCCAACCATGTTAAGGGTTGGTGTGGCTCAGGCCGGGTATGATCCCCGAGTGATTTTGATGGCTTAGATTCCCCTGAGTCGCGGTTTCTCAAGCCACGGGTTAATCCCGATGCCAACAGGTTCAGCCACATTAACAAACAAAAAAAAAAAAACTATGTAAATTAAAATATTACTATTCAATATCTAAACATGT
>ML809199.1:173541-202592 GCA_009831015.1 Picea engelmannii
CTCAGCTTGGAATAGAGTGGTAGCTCAGCCGTGGAGGCGAGCTGGGAAGCTAGGTATACCATTTGGACTGTGTGTGGCCCCTTTGCGGCTCAGGAGGCTAAGGAGGAAGCAAAGTACCCCTAGCGATTGTCTGGGAGGTACCAGTGAGGTCTCGACAGTCGGCGACCAGGAGCGGGACGGAGCACGCGGACGGCACTCGAGAGGGGCGAAAAGGCAATGGTAAGTTTCTTCTGAATGTAAACTGTGACAGCTAAAATCTTATTTTCTGGATTCAGTAAATTAATAATGTGAAGGATCACTTCGGCAATGTGAACTGTGACAGCTAAAATCTTATTTTCTGCATTCAGTAAATTAATAATGCAAAGCATCACCTTGGCGAATGTAAACTGTGATGGCAAAAATCTTAACTTATGTTCTCAGTAAATAAATGATGTAAAAGATTGCTATAATATGGATCTCTAGATGGGGAGGTTCACCTTATTTAGAAATCTATATCCATGCAGTCCTCAAGATACCATCGCCGTGACTATAAGAAGAGATCTACAAACTGCGTCCTTATAATGGCCTTCTTTTCTTTCTTCAACCAAGGGAAACGAGCCTGTTGGGTTTCAACCTTTCATTGTAAGGAAAGTAGAGGCCAACAATCCCTTTAAATAGACCAAAAATCGGTGTCGGGGTATCTCGATGCTAGCTTGTACACAATAGACTTGATCGTGGAAGTTTGGAATGGTACGGGGTAGCGCAAGAGGGTGCACTCAGTAACGCATGATTTCCTTCTCCCTAGACTTGTGTTGATACCTTGACCCCGCCACAGAGTATGAGTTTCCCTGTTTTAATTAATTCAAGATTTTTTTTTCCGTGTGTTGCTGAATCCATTATGAGCATTAATTTTAAAAGATTACATCCCTTCTGGTTGGGTGTCATTGGGAAGATTGTAGAATGGTCTTAGTTACAATTCCTTGCCTGGATAACAGTGTGCACTAGTCGTATCAGTAAGGGAAAAAGTCGTTGACCTGGGTTTATCATAAACGTAGAAGTTGAAATTATTGACGTTTTCGCTGGTGTGAATCATGAATTTAAGTTGAGCTACCCAACGTGGCTTCTCCTTACCTCAGGGATTTTTTTTTCCCTGCAAACACCCGGCCCAACCGTGAACTGATAGGGACTCCTCCCCTTTTATATGGCATGGATCACTCATCACTTACCAAGATACCCGTACGCTCAGCCAAGGCCATTCCAGAAAACCGTGAGAGTTGATCCTTCAGCAAACTAATTCACCACTCGATCTCTGAAGGTGTTATCGCTCTAGAATCTTCTCCTTACTCTTGGTTGCCCAAAACAGACCATGATTTCCGCAGGGAGGACTGCATAGGCTGCGTGAAGAGTACAATTTCTCATCGATTTGAAACGCATACATTTTTCTTTGCCTGTGTAAGAATTACAGAGGGATCATTTAAATTTTTGCTTTGTTGTTCAAGGTTTTGAAACTCTACAGTAGAAGGGTTCTTGCATGTCGACGATTCCACCGAGCCAAGTTTGATGGCACTGGTAGAAACTAAATCCTTACCTTCCATCTTTGTTCTCTGACGTCCTTGCTGCCAGCGATTTAATACTGACAAATACGCCAGCACTGTAGAGGGGCAGTTGGTAAATAAAAATCCTTTATTGTCTTAGGTTAGTGGTAAAAAAGAAGGTTACCTTCAGTTCGCCCAACCAGCAGTGTACAGATCGTAACCTCGCCCTGCGTGAATTAAAAATTGTATCTATTACCTATGCAAGGGCGTGCTGCACGGCGGAATTTTCTGGGATGACCCCTGGCTCTAACAGATGGCCCCTTTTGGTGGATAGCATTTTTAAAATTTTAGAATTAAACTATTTCCCTCCCAGCGCACATGCACAGCGGGCTGTCATCCCGGCTGACAGTCCTCGGCCCTTACTCCGCATTTAATCGCCTTTAAATTTCTGAACTTGACACAGAGATTTTGTTCCACGTTTTTCCCTTCTTTTCATTTTTATATATATTTTATCTCGTCATCAAACTCGAAATGTAGGAAGGTAATTATTATTTCGAAGGGTGAACGAATGTTTGTTTAAAAATTTAGCTTAGAGCGGAAAGGAAAAATTTTAAAGCGCCCATCCAGCTGGAAGGATGATCCTAGTATTTTATTATAATAATTCCTAAAGATGTTGGAATCTTGAGCAAAGTAATTATGTTCTTGCATGTTATGTGTTAAAATGTCATAACTTCTGTTCCTAGATTGGTGAGATTGATATCTAATTGTGAGATTGATGAAATTTGGTTAAACTTCAAATGCGTTTTTAGTTCCTAAAATTAATAAAATAACTATGCCGAACTGAATACGATTGCGGGTGAAATTAAGGGACCCGATTTTCAGTTGCCTTGGACAGAATATGATTGTCTTTATGATTTTATTTTCCATGAAAGGAATAAAATAACGAATAGTAGATGATTTCCAAGTGTCGATAAAAGAATTGAGTTTAGTTAAAAATAAGGGATATGAGTTGCATTAAAGAAGAGTTTTTACAATGCCAATCGTCGTAGGTTTCCTTTTGATTTTTATTTACTCTACTAACCGCGGTTATTTATTTACCATGCTTGGTAATGAAAAGTAATTATTAGTTTAAATTTCAATGCTAATTATTTATAATGCTAATATGCCTCCCATGAATTTAGTTTATTGTAATCTAATATGCCAATATGTTGATATGCAATTATAATGCCAATTATTTACTAATTAGAATGCTAATATACTAATATACTAAATTTCAATGTTAATATGCTATCATGCTTTATAACGCCAATTATTCACAATGCTAATATGCCTCCCATCAAATTAGTTTGTTTGATAATCATCAAATAGTTTAACTGCAATACTTGAAATGAAGCATTATTAGTTTTAGTTACAATGCTAACTTGGTTCCCAAATGAATTTAATTTATTTTGTTAATCATCGATGATTTTACTTACAACGTCTTGTAATGAAAGCTAATATTTGTTTAATTCCACTACGATCTATTATAAAAGAAATACATGGTTATTATGGACAGGTTCCTAGTAGTTCCATGGTTATTAATCACAAATAAAGGTAACGTCATCATCAGTTTAATTGCAATGATATTGTGATATAGAAGGCGATGATATGGTTATGTTATGGTGATGTTATGGTAAATTAGTTAATGCGCATTATTTAAGACTGGGTTGGTAACTCGTTGTTTAGTGGAAATCAAATGGAGTAATTGGTCTGTAATTAATATCATGGAGTCTCAATAGTGGTGGGTCATTGTCTGAATCCTTCTGATTTGCACCTTCCTTTGAGGTTGCAGTCATGTGTTTATTCATTGTTGTACTTGGCTGAGTCATTTGAGTATGGGGTCAGTTGTGTCGCGCAGGATGCAGACACCTCCTTGTAGCCTAGTATAAAAGTCGGTGTGTGTGATTACTCTTGTGTAAAGAATCTGGTTCCGTATCAAGAGTCTCTGGCCCTTTAAAGGCAGGGTTTCCACTCTTGCGACACACCTGACGGAGATTACTAGTTTCTGCCTGAGCAGACGACCAGGAGCCTATCAGACCTTCTCTCTCTCCAGAGAAGAGAACTAAGATTAAACACCCTACTTTCCTGTGCAGAAATAGTAAAATCCACTACTATGGAGTCTTCCTTTTGTGTTCGTACCATGCATAACCCAGTATGTTGTTAATGCTTGCAGTTTTTGTTGTGCGCCTTATGTCTATGGTCATTTATTTCTTGCAGTCACCTGCTGTGCGCCTTAAGCCTTCTTATTGTGATCCTATTGGGTGTGTCTTGTTAGTCGTCGGGGGGCGTCATAGAGTCCAGTGTGTCTGTTTCTTTTTACACGAGCGCACACACCTTAAACTTAAAANAAAAAAAAAAAAAAATGACACCTGTTATCAGAGCTGTTGTCTCGCAACAAGGAGGTTCGTTACAATGAGACCATGGGGAACGCGACAGGCGAGGCAAAGGACACCAAACCAGTTGGTGAAATGAAGGAGGGTGGATGGGTGAGGGAGGGTGGCATGGCTCCCATGCCACATCCCCTATCCATCATGCAATATCAGTGGTGTGTCCAACCACCATTCTTCCACCCAGAGCACTTGGAGCTGGTGTTTGACTTGCGGAGCCAAGTAGCGGACCAAATCCACTATTCCATCCTAATCAACCAATTCATCGACATGATATACGATGCTTACTCTAACATGCCACCAGGGTAGAGGTGCCTGACATGTATACAACCTTTCATGCTGCCATCTAGAGCGGGAAAGAAGGAAGAAGATGCTGACATGGACACCTCGACGACCACCGAGTAACTATTTTAGTTTATGTTTTTGGTTAGAGCCATAGTTTTTAATAAAGCTCTGTCTCTAGAACTATTAGGGTTCAATTCCGCTGTAATTTGAAGACTCTGTGTGTATCTTCAGACTGAGGGTTTCCATCTGTCTTGGTTTCCTACGGGCAGGACAGATGGCCTCCCATTTTTTGACATAGGCAGTACAGGATGCCAATTGTTCTGATTTCTGTTAACTCGGCAAGACAACTGGTAGACCAAGCTTATTTGTAAATTTTGAAAGGTAATGCAATAGGATCCAAACCCTTTTTTACTTAAAAAAAAAACAATGCACCAGTGCATTATATTAATGCATGCACTAGGGTTTTAAAAAATTAAAAAAAAAATGTGACTTTATAATTGAAAAATGAGCGGGAATTTAAAGTCTAATTTCGTAAAGTCATTTAAATAGTAAAAATCTATTCGTTATTTCATTATTTTACCAAAATTTATAGTGGAGAGATTTGCAAGAGAGCCATATCAGAGAGCACTGTGGAGAAGAAAAATACTTTGGAACAATAAGATCATTCAGAAGATCATAATTTGAAGGTTATGGTGATTCATTTAAAACCCTTTTCATAAAAGATTTCCTCAGTATTAAGCTATTAAGTATTCTATTATTTTCCCAAAATTTACAGGGGAGAGATTTGCAAGAGAAACATATAGGGGAGCACCGTGGACAAAAAGATTAATACTTTGGAACATGATACTTATTCAGAAGATCATAATTTGAAGGGTATGGTGATTCATTCAAAATATTTTTGTAGCAACAAAATTATTCAAAAAATCGGAATTTGAAGGGTTTTGTGATTCACTCAAAACCTTGCATAGTAAAAAATTTAAATTTTACTGTTGATTTTAATAATACTTTTTTTTACAATTTGTATCTTTATTTAGATTAAATTAAAATTGAGAAAAAAAAATAAAACAAATTCATAGTTACCTTAAACCCTTGCTTCTTCTTGTTTATGTGACTGCAAAATTTCACCTTAGGGTTTAACTCCCTCTATCAATTCATAATTACATCTTTTCACTTTAGGAATTTTAGATTTAATGGGTTTATCTTTCCATACAAAAGTGTTTGACATGTGATGCAATGGATCCAAACCCTCTCGTCCATGTCACATTTTTTTTTTAAATTGTTTCGAGTAATCTGTGCGCCTAGTTGAATCTAATTCACCGGTGCACTTTCGAATAAAACGCATTGGTAATGTTGCAACATATTTAAAAGAAATCGTTCATCGATGTGTAATTTTATTTGCTCATGGTATTTTTTTTATTGTTTCACTTTTTTTTTTTTTATATTAGAGCAGTGTCGATAACGATACATATCACACCATTGTAATTTATAATCTAAAAACAAATCTATTTTTGATATCGATGTGGTTCATATATGGAATGCACCGGTGATTTTATATTATGAAAGTGCACCATAAACATTTTTTTGCAAAAAATGATGTAATTTATTTATAAAATATATTTAATAGCTTGTGTATTGTTAAGTACCTAAATATATCTAAAGATAAATCTCAAAATAAACCCACAATATCAACAAGAAAAAAACAAACCATTCACCAAAATACTTAACACAAGAAATAGTGAAACCCTTGAAGTAGGGTAACACTATATTAATCCTTAAGGAAGGATAACACTCCTCAAGCAATTCTCGACACATTCAAAATATTATTCACTATGCCTCAATACATTTCTTAAACTTGTTTATATAGCATTTTCTATCTTCTATGAACATTCTAGAGAAAGAATCTTCTAGAAAGACTATTTATTATATCTAAGTACCATGATAGTGCACCTTGTTTAATAATATAGTGGAACTATTCAACCTTACATTGAATGGAATCCACTAATAATACATAACCACATTCCCATTGGGTACCTCCCTAGGTACCCCATATTACCTCCCTAGGTATACTACAATCCATCCCCCTTCACATGTTTCATCCTCAAAACACATGAATAAACCATACAAAATGATTGGCTAAGAAATGTAGAAAACCAGTACCAAGTATCTCCATCCATCTATCCTGATGGAAGATGAACATGAATTCCAATTGTTGCCTTACCCCCTGATCTTGCTTTGCATTGTGTCGGTGTTTCCATGGGATTGGTTCTCTAGCATGATGCCTTCCTGTAGTGTTGGTAGGCCTCCATGTACCTTTATATTGGTTTCCTTTCTAGTTCCTTGCTGGTGCATAAATGTGTTGATGCTCATGCCCTTGCCTTCATGACTGTTGTTTTTCTATATGATGTGGATGGCGATATACAATGATTGTAGGAATTTGTTTTGTTTTATTCAAATCTACAACACATTGTTACTTTGAGTTAATAACCTCCTTGGCCTCCTGATTGTGTCCTTTCTGTGGTTTTTCTTCCTTTCCTTCTATAGACTCTTTCTCTGATTCAACTTTGGACTCGGCAATAACTTCTTTGTTGGCCTCCATGGGATCATATTTCTTACTAAGAGACACATCCTACAATGTGATTTTGTTTTTCATGTACCACAACCTCAAAAACTTCTTTTGCAAATTAATATTAATGGTACCCACTAATTCTATCCAAGGATATCCCAAAAAAATATCCCAAATCATCCCTATTTGTAGCATGAAAATCTGAATGCAACACATATTTATCCATAGTTATCTTCAAATATTTAAAAATTTGAACTTGTTTATCAACAACCTGTGTGTTGTGAATATTATTTGCAGGAACTTGCAATCTATTAACCAATTGAACATTGATAAAAATTTGTTGGCAACTAGGGTTAATAGAAACACTAACATTTTCTTTATGAATACAACCATGAACCTGTAATATAGATTTTTCACATGAAAATAAACCCTTGGTGATCTCTTTACCTTGATTTAAAACATGAGACCACCTACATAAAATAAATTTTTCCAATTATTCCTGTGGAAGTGTCATCAGCTGGAAATAGTCAGATGACTTCTTCCATGTTGAGGCATCCTCTCTGAAATAAAGAAATAACGAAAAAATTCCATCATTCTTTCCATTATGACTTGTGGGAATTTATAAATTATTCAATACTAGGGCCATTATCATTCCCAGTAAAATTCATCTTGCTTTGAATAAATCTTCAACTAAAAACTAAAGCTTAAAAATAACTTTATTGTGCAAATCGCACGGCTTTTTTTGAAAAAAATCCTGAAAATGTCTGAATTTAAAATGTTTATAACTTCACTTCCCGGACTCCATTTCGAACGATTTGTTTTTTGAAATTGGGTATTTTTCCAAGAGGAATTCAAGTATCCATTTTTTTTTCCACATTTATCTCAAAAAGCTTCATATCGAAACCTAAAGTCTGCTTCCCTCTTTTTTCCCTAGAAAACAATTTGCAAAAAGAGCCAAAAATTCTTCCCTTCTTTGGCCAAGGAAAATGATATGATACAACTTGTTAAGTACCTAAATATATCTTAATATAAATCGTAAAATAAACCCACAATATTAATAAGAAAAAAACCAAACCATTCACCAAAATACTAAACATAAGAAATAGTCAAAACCCTTGAGGTAGGGTAACACCATATATTAATCCTCAAGGAATTATAGAACTCATCAAGCAATGCTTGATACATTCACAATATTCTTCACTATGCTTCAATACATTTCTTACACTTATTTATATAGCATTTTCTATCTTCTAGGAACATTCTAGAGAAAGAATCTTCTAGAAATCCTATTTATTATATCTAAGTACCATGATAGTGGACCTTATTTAATAATATAATGGACCTAGTCCACCTTACATTGAATGACCTTCACTAATAATACATAACCACATTCCCATTGGGTACCTCCCTAGGTATACTACATGTATTGAATGGTACAGGATATATATTGATAAAAAAATGTGTGAAAATAGTTCAAGTAACAAAGTAAGTTCTTTGTAAATTCTTTAAATTCAAAATAGTTCAACAAAATTCTTTGTAACACATCCAAAAAGAAAAAGAAAAAAGGTAAGTTCTTTGTAAATTCTATACAAAATTAATATGTTAAAAAGACAAGTTCTTTGTAAATTCTATACAAAATTAATATGTTTGAACTATACGTAAGTTTAACTGATATGTATTGGTTGGTGTATGTCTTGCAAATCCATAAAATGAGGAAGCTTGATAATATTCTTTGTGATTCAAGTGAATAAGAGCGTAAAATCTTTATGGAAAAATTGCAAAAGGAAGAATCCGGTGAATGAAAGAATTATATTCAATATGAGTTATTTTTAAAATTTTCCTTAATAATATACTTTAAAATATTAGATAACATGTTTCAAACAATATATTAATTCACATATGTTTAATGTTCTGCAGGGACCAACAATGAAGGAACGGAATGTCGTCCTAAGAAAATAAAAATTATACAAGATGTAAATGATGATGAATTGGTCCTTAGCTCATCTGGAGTGGTGCTAGAGGTTAATGAAAGGGGGGAAAACTTTCACAAAACTATGAAGGATATAGTGGAATGAACGTATAGACGTACTTTCCACTTACAATATAGAAATCAATCCAATGAATCCATGAACCATGTTATATCTAAACTACAAGAAGCGTTTCTAGAGAAATTTTCAATGAGACGTGTCATACTTACAATAGAAAAAACATATAACAACACAAAAGAATCATTCAAAAAGTATTATTCCTAAAAAAACAATTTCTAGAATATGTATATATTACTACAAATAATTTATCTATTAATATCAATTTTGTTATATTTAGTTTTCATATGTCAATANAAAAAAAAAAAAAAAAAATTGTCATGTTACTTTTTTTAAGAAGATTATGAAAATCCCAAAGGATCAACAAGTTGATATCTAAAATATGACATTAGGAATGTCGAAAAAAATGTACAAGGAGATGGTAAAATAAATGGACATAATTGCATCACAGGCGGAGCCATCTCAACAACAACGTGCTTCAAATGTATGAAATCATTGAAATTTTCTATTAGGTACATAGAAATAAATAATTTAGCATTAAATATTATTTTTCAAGTATTTTCTTGCAGAAAAGAAAACAAAATGGAACCCATTCAACACATAAAATAGGACAACAAAGAAGAAAAGGGTTGATAGAAAAGTTTGTGAGTTATTGTTATTTTCTTATAACATTAACTTAAGATTTCATTTTTGTATATTTTATTTTTTCTTACAACAACCATCCTTGAATGTCTTCAAACAAGTGATAACATACAAAGAAGAGTCATCGCAAGAATTCATTGACATTGGGTTAAGTAAGGGTTGTGAGTATATGTTAGCATATCAAAAATTATATGTGGAATTTGTAATTATATTATGTTGTTTTACTTATCTCCTTTTATAATTAATGGAACAAAAAAATTATTTTATATTAAATCTATGATTTATTATGGGGTATAAAGCTTACAAGAAACAAAGTATGGAAATATGACAATAGAAGAGTTGTTGATAGAAGCCATAAGATTTGACTTTGAAAAAGTGTGTATCATTCAGGACTCAATTCTTGCTATGGTATGTCACTTTTCAATTTACATTCATGTATATTATTTATTTCAATTTTTATTATTCTCACCAATGTATATACACTCATTACACTTTATTTTTATTTTTGTAGATGGAATAATTTGAAGAAGAGGAAAACAATTGAGACAATCACCAAAACATTCGACCAAATAACCAAAGTCATGGAAGTAGCTCGAGCACTCACAACAATTCCAATGAAGAATGATGATCAATATATTCGGATATCAATGCAAGCTATTGTATTTTTTGAAATAATTGTCTGTGAAAATAAGACATGTTGTTTAATGCAATGGACATAGTGTCACAATTGAAAGACAAGGGGTAACCAATAAGTGTCGACCAATTTTGTATGAAAAAGAGCCTATTATTCATATATAATCAAATATGTTTTATTTTATTCTATTGTGTTGTCCAATGTTGCTTTGAAATGTTACATCCTTGATTAAATATTATAATAAAGAGAAGCAAAATATGATGATATAACAAATGAATCCAAACATCATATCCAAATGAACTAAAAATAAATAAATTATATGAATAAGTTTATAAGATACAAGCCAATTTTTTAATGAAGAATGGAATTAAAAAATAACAATAATTGTTCATTGTCACAGGTGAGTGTTTCTAAAAACAAAAGATGACAACCGATGTGTTTACTGATAAACAACATCAATGTGTTTCAAGATAAAACCCACTAGTGTCATAATTAAAATTGCACTGGTGTTGATATACAAGGAACCATCACCGATCATAATACTATTTTAACCAACAATTATAATAATAAAAAACCTTTATGGGTGTGTTTAATTAATACATGCACCATCGATTCTGTATCACACTTCCGCCATGGTGTGTTATGTATATCATGCACCGGTAGGGTTCATTTTTAATGCACAGGTGCATCGTATCATAGATTCGATTGATGTATTATTCTTATTAAGGTACCAATGGTTTATTACTTATAAGAGCACTAGTGTCACAATTGTTTTTGGATGGCGTCGATGCTTTCTTGTAATGTTAAGCACTGGTGCTTTAAGTTATAGATCGCATCGGTGATTGGTATCATAGATTCCACTGGTGTGTTGTTTTTATTAAATCACAAGTGTGTTACTTTGTATAAATGCACCAATGCCCCAATATTTTAGGACTTCATTGATGCCCCAATATTTTAGGAATATCCTGGTGCTTTTAGTGTAGCGTAGGCATTGATGCTTTATGTTTGAGAACGCACTAGTGTGTATAGACCATGAAGTGCACCGACTAGAAAACCATCTGCTACAACCTGGTGCCTACCCATTTTTTTCTAGTTATAATTAAGTTCCATTATAATCTCTGCAAAAATATCTGCTATCAAAACTGGATGTTTTTGCGGAGGTTTTTTTCACAAATTTTTTCCAATTTTGTAACACTAAAAACCTCCACTATAACCTTCACTAGAGGGTCTTTTCATTATAGTGTTGGAAGAAAATAACGAAGCAGTAGCGGTATCTAATGAAGCAAGTGCACCTACTTATTTATGGAATCAATGACTGGGCCATATGAGCAATAAAGGGTTGGGGCAACAGGTACAGGTAAACTGTAAGTTACTTCCAGACTCACAATATTTTAATTTCTTCAATTTTTATATCTCTGATGGTTTTAATGATGGAGATAAGGGATATACATTGTGGGATCCTACTACCCACAAAATCATCACTAGAAACGATATGTACCTAGAAAAATCAGAAGTTATTCAGGATCACAAAGGGAGATCTTTTAAAAACTTAGGGAACCATTGTATGGACTAAGGTAACTAGGAAATAATACAAGATGTTTGATTCCATCGTGGTGAGCCAAAATTTTACTATAAGTGAGTATGATCATTGTGTTTAATTCAAAAGTTTCAATGACATATTAATTGTCTTGGTGTTATATTTTGACAATATGCTTGTTGAAATAAAATAATCATTGAGATCAGTAGGATAAAGGATTAGTTTGTTAAGATTTTTCAAATGAAGGATCTAGGAGACAAAAAATATATCTTGGGCATAGAAGAAAACAGATAAAGGAAAAATGGTAAGTTTTGGTTGTCACAAGTCTATGGTGAATATATTGACGAAGAAAAATATTATGTCTCACATACCATATGTTAATAGACTAGGAAGATTCATGTTTTCAATGTAATTTTTAAATAGTTCACATGCATTTAGTGTTGTCAATGGACACATGGAAAAACTAGTAAACAACATGGAAATGGGTGCTTCGGTATCTTAGAAGAATGAGTATCGACTGTAGTGGATGAAATGATTTAGTTTGTTCTTATGTTGATTTAGGAAATTTGGACAAGAAGATATCTACCTCAAGTTATGTCTCACATGAATGCAAGGATCTATTAGGTATGTTTTGACAAGTATAGGGTACCGTGCTCTGTGGTAGTCAAAGTGTTGTGCATTTGGCTAATTGCCCAACGTATCAAAATGGGACAAGGAATCATTTTGTAAGACAAGTTACTGATGGAAGTAGAGTGATACATACTAGAGAAAAATGTTCAGATATGTTCAGATAACTAGTGTTGTTACATAAGTTGCAATGGATTTTGGATTCTCTTGGCTTGCAGGAAAGGGGATGATTGATTTTTTGGGTGAGATATCAGGAAAAAAAAAATTCAACGTGTAGATTGTTCGGTGGTGACAACACAAAAACCTTTAAATTAATTTTTTTTTGGTTCAAGGTTTCTCAAGTCTTTGGAATTCCATATGCCTCGAAACGCTTGATATTTTTCCTATTTAAATGTAGAATCCTATGAGCCGATTCATGAGACTTGTAATTCATTTCTCCATTGTTGACTGAGCAATAAAGGATATCATATCCCCCTTTGTTCATTATTTGTTGTGTGATGTGTTTTCATTCCTTTCTTTGTTTATAACTCTTTTATGCAGACGTGACCCCAACAACGAGTTGTAGCAATCCACCATGATGTTTTACAATGACAAATTAAAGAGAAATAACTTAAAGAAATTGTCAACAACATTGCATGTTGAAATGGATGGTGTCAAGAGATGACCATTTTAGTGGGGAGAAGTTGTTAGAACCTAGAAGAAACCATTTAGTAGGATGCACAAGCATCAAACAACAACCATTTTGGTGGAGAGAAACTATTAGAACCTTGGAGAGGCCATTTAGTAGGATGCATTGACTAGACTATTTATTTCTTGGACAACATAAATGATTAACATATCGAGGATACTTTGAAAGTCGAGAATTATTTTAATGGCCTAAAATATCTCAAATCAAATTTAGGCATATGTTGGGAATTGTTTTAATTACTTAAAATATATCTCAATTCAGATTTAATCCTAGACACGTGATAATTTGTCACATGACGAGAGTCCACTCAGTGTCAATTTTGAGTCACTCTTATGCATACACAATTTTTTTGTAAATCTTTTGATTCTCTCTTGTGCACACACAACATTCTACAAATCTTCTAAGGGGATATTCAAGTGGCACGATAAAGGAAAGAAATAGGCATGTGTGCATGTAAATATTTAGCATTCATTCGTTATGTGGATTCTCACCTAGGTATATGTATAGTTTTATTATTATAGACCTAATGCTATAATTTTAATTATGAATATATCATAATAATAGTATATTCATTCTTTTTTAATGATGTAATAAATTTTATATGGTTGTGTTAGTTGATCTTCTATAATATTTGAAATACCATGTATAAATAAAAATAAATTATATTAAATATATAGTGATTCAAATATAACAAAAAGAATTATTTATTAAATTTTGAAATAATATTTTATTTTCATCATTTTTTATAAAAAAAATAATAATTTCCATATTATTATTATTTTATTTTATTTTTATGTTTAAAATATTATTTATTTTAATTTTAATATTATAAAAATAAATATTTATAAAATAATATTGATTTAATCAAAATTGTATTTTTGATAAATTTGTAAAAGATTTTAAAATATGTTTTAGTAATACCAAGAATAGATTTAGATTTCAAAATATTTGTTACAATATCAATTTTTTTAATCTTTTAATTCAACAAAATTATGGTGATATTGGAAAGCTTCTCTTAATATTTTTGGAGTACACACTCATCATTGTCATCCTCATTATCCTATAATTTTTTCATTGTCATCCTCATTATCCTATAATTTTTTTTTGTATCTGCCATAACTTCAACTTCAATATTGTTAAATAAATTACAAAAAACTAAACAAAATATTTTAAAATAAATGACGTAGCCTAACGTAATGAATTGAATACATTAGAAATTAGAAAAGATAAATTGAATACGCAATTAAATCCAATGTCTTTGTTTATTGAGACGAGAAATATGAATTGTATTAAAATAAAAAACAAAAATATATATGAAATACTAAAAAATAAAAGTACAAATGGCAATATCCAAAATACATGAACCATGCGTTTTCATATTTTTACTTTATTTGGTTGAATACAGAATATGCCACATGCGTAGTCCTCCACCTATTTTAAGAAAAAGCATGTATCCTCCACATATTTCAATATTGTCTCTTCCTTAAATGCATGATGCATGTTTTCGTTGGGATGACATTAACCAAAAGTTAAATGGAGATGTGGACAATAGTGGTGCATCCATGATGAAACCAAAATGTGCCCTCATTGGGTGGTGGGTACGTAGACTTGATGTAACACTTTTGTAATTGACTTGATGTCGAGAAACCTAACCTCTATAAGCTTTTAAACAAAAATTGTTAAGCTTGAAATCTTGTTACACTTTTAAATTGGGAAAGTTTCTTTTCAACAATTGAAAGTCGAAACCAGGCATACGTTATACCAATGGAAAGAAATCAAACAAACCCATAATATCACTAGGCTTAATTTCCTCTCTAAGGATGATTCATGATAGAATCTAATCAATAAAGTCACAACTATGAAATTTCATCTTCTATGAGGCATGCAATTTTGCTTTTAAAGACTAGGCATACATATCCAAAATTGAGCAAATGAGGGCACATTGGAAATATTATACCAAGCACTACAGGGTTCAACATCTAGATTTTATAAAATGAAAACATAATTTCTTTTATAATTTATGCAAGAGATGTCTCACAAGGACCCTAACTAGTGACTAGTGAAAGGGGCATGTTATTGCACAGATTGTAGGCTGGGAAAAGTCTGATCCAAAGTAGAAAAGTGGGACATATGTGAGACTATCTACCCATTGTCACCTTAGTTAGACTCTCCCCTCGCTTTAGTGATCATGACAATCACCACAAGGGGAGAATCCAGATGACCCTAGGGGGAATGAGAAGAAAAGTGGAGTGATGGAAGGTGAAGCCCCTATAGCTCAAGTTAGGAAATGGAAAGGGATTGGATATGAGACTTGTTGATAAGGATAGGTTGTCGAAGTATAGTGTACCTACAAAAGATAATTGTAGTTTCCTGAAACAAGACAAATGAACGAGATACAAGCCCAGAAATCAAAGGGACAAGAAAGTGAAGCTTGTTGTCCTACATTACAGAAGTACACAAGAATATATATCAACAATGATAAGAGCTAGTTACTACAAAATTAATTGTCATAATTTTAAAATATTTATTGGAGAATGAAGCACTAAACAAGCAGATAATTTTCCAATTCTTAAGCACAAACTTTGATGATAAAATATGACTGTTAAATAAAGTTATCATCAAAGTAACAAGGAAGCCTTATGTCTGTAGCAAACAATTGATACAACAACAAGTTCTAGCCATAGAAAATCAAAAGAAAAACACTGAAAAGAAAACCCTTAACAAGTAGATTAATTAGCACTAGTTACTTGCAATTTTCAGCAGTAGAACGAGTAGTAAAATTTGAAGAGAGAGTAATTTGTTGCATCCCTAATTTGTTTGTAGCATAAAGTTATAATATCAGAAATATTTTCTTAGCCAAGCTATATGCCCTAGTTTCCCAAGCAAGCTAAAAGCATGTAAAATTGATTTTGCTTCAAACAATTGAAATATCTTGAAAAATCATGCATACCAATGCGATTATTTTATTTCTCCAATGCAATTTTCATATTAGTGCTATTAATAGATTGGGTAAATGGAGTCTTGGTTATAAGAGTTGGATCCACAATATCTCTAGGGGTGTAATCCCTTTTACTCCAGAGAGCTTGTAAAACCAACAAAGATAAATCTAGGAGGGTGTAAGTTTTTTTACTCCTCCTACCAACCTTGTAAAAAAATGACCTATCATATAGAAAATAAGATGAATATTGGTGGAGGGTGTATTCTATTATACTCCTCCAAGATTTTTAGACAAGAATATCATGAAACAACAAGAAAATACCAACAAATGCAGAAATTTCCTTATCAATTCTATAAGATAGCAAGAACAGAAACCTAGTTTACCAAGCAATTTCCATCCACATTCCAAAAATACAAGCCTCCAAGAGGTGTGCACCACCTTAGCTCTACAATATACAAATAAGCATCCAAAAAAACATTGCACAAGAGAGAGATAGTCCAAATTCCCAAAGAGGGCGAAAATTTCAGCCAAGTATCTCTCACTCAAGAGAGAGTGAGTTCTAATAATGAAATGTCAAATGAACTTTATTTATACTAGGTCATCTAAATTAATTTTTTTCACTTAATTACGGTAAAAAACAAAATAAGGAGGCCGACCTCCTTTACTTTTCCCCTTTACAACAATAATTTAATTTTTACACAAAAAGAAAACCCTAAAGGTGATGTCACAACCTAATAAGGTGTCATCATGGCCTCTTTAGCAAGTCCTTGAAGTGCTTGGAGAAGGAATTGGGACTCCAAAGGGCATGTGTCATTGTGCAAGGGCTCCTCCTCATCAAATGGTGTCAACCTTCCAACAAGTCATCATCACCATCACTAGCCCTAGTGCCACATCAAGACATTAAGCCATAGAAGAGTGACGTAAGGACTTCAAAGGAAAGTTGTTGGGATGGAAAAGGTTGGGTGTCAACCTCCAAGGTATCCTCTCTTTTCTCCAAACGAAACATCCATCATCTAACTATTCCCAAAGTGTGGGTCGTGGCATCCGACCTGTGGGATTCCAACCCCAATGAAGGCCCAAGATTGGCTTGATCCTCCAAATCATCCATCAAACAAGGTCCTGTAAAAACAAATGAATGTGCCCTCCAAGGGTCTCTAGTCAAAATTATCATAGCAAGTAAAGGCACATTTAATACAAGAGCCACCTAAACATGTGCATAAAAACTACCTTTTCAAATTAAACAAGTGCTCAAAGAGCCTATGCGACTTGCCAAGTTTAGGTATGGGAGGATTGTCAAGGTGACCTATTGGGTGAATCATTCCTTAAGTCAAGGAGTGTTTCCTCGATGTACCCATATCTGAGTCATGTAAATAATATGTATTCTAAGGTGGTGAGACCTTTGGGCATGGGGTTCATGACATACAAGGGTTCGTAGTGTCTCTTTTATGTGTGCCTTTGTAGAGGGAGAGTTGCACCTCCAATTTCAATGCATCCTTTTTTCGAGCACATTTATGGCCATAAATTTATTAAAGTCCAAAACAATTGGGTAACAAAAGACTTGAAAGAAGTACACAGAGTGCCATATGGGTAAAGAAACGGGTATATCGCACTTGTGTAGATCCCTCAACAAGTGGGATATTTATATATGTGAATTTTTTTTTTGCAGGTCTTCAATTATTTTAAGAGAAACATTTAATTGTTCTCAAGACCTCTTTTGTCAAGCATCTATAAGGTTATAATTTTGTCTTTTATCTTTTTCCAGCTACATTCCCTCTGGGCCTTCAGCCCCTTCTTCGCATGAAATGAGGTACAATTATTTCTTAGGTTAGTACACCCGAAAATCCAAAAATATAAGGAGACGAAAATGATGAAGTGTGAAAAATGATATGTATGATAGGGAATGGTAGGATGACTCATCAATGAGACCACCCAATAGAAAAAAATTCCCCAAGGGTGACCACTTACTAGGGTACAATGTCAACCACCAAGGTGAAATAGGGCAAAGAGAATAATTTCCAAGCAGGCATTCTATAATCAAAAGCATCTTTAAATGAAGCATACTCAACTTCCTCGAGTATTAAAGTGACACTTACGACAATACCTGACTTGTACCTCATTGAGAAATACACATTTTCTTCTAGAAACAAGCTAATGTGGTGAATGCCATCATGATGAACCGAAGAAGTGTGGTGGTGAAGTGGATATCCATTTTTGTAAGTCGACATCACAAGTGGATATATCCCTTGGCACTCCATGTATACAACCAAAGGGCCTCAAGACATTGTCTCCTTAGTTATTATTGGCCCTTGGTTATGGAATAAAGCGAATGTTATGGAAGAAAAGGCAAAACGTGAACTGCACGGAAGGAAGGTTGACTGAAATCAGGTCGAAGTGGTTAAAGAAGATTAAAAGATGGAGCAAAGTCTGAGAGAGAAATCCATTGGACAAGGAGATCTAGGAAGAGAAATCAACAAGGAAGGTGGATAGTGGAAAACTCAGCAAGCAAAAAAAGCCACCAGTAGATGCTTTGGAGAACCTCACGGGAAAGAAGGAAGCACAGACTGGCGAAGTCCTGAAAACGTGGGTCAAGTTGACCTAGGGTTTTAGACACCTAGGGTTTTGTTATCTAGGGTTTTGACACCTAGGCTTCACCCTAAGGCTGTAAGTGAGCTATTGTAATGCATAAATAAAGGTCAACAGGACATGGGATGGGTTGTTGTTGTTGTTGTTGTTGTTGTTCGTTCTAAGTTCGTTAATGTTAATGTAGAGAGAGAAGTATTATGCTATGAGAGCATTCAGTATTGTAATATCTTAAGCTGGGTGTGAAGATCAACCCTCCAGTTGGGTGCGCAGGGAAGGGAGATAGAGAGAAGAGAGAAAGAGAGAGATCTGCAAGCTAAAAGCATAGATAGAACTGTAAGACTTCACCTAATATATTATAAAGCACAATTCTGTCGATGTAGCCCTAGGGAGAGGGTGAACCATGTATATCTTGTTGTTGTGTGTGATTGATGATGTGCTCTTTACTTATGTTACTCTGATGATGCATTAGTATGTTAGATCTGATATATAACTATGCAAAGTAGGTTTATGCTTGAAAATAATAATTTGTTCTTCATGTGTGGCTTCCTTGATTCCACTTGCATTTCCTCTGGTTGTAGACACATGTTTCCTACAACCCTTGCTACTTCAGGTGAGATTGCATCTGCTTCGCAGGTGTTGCCAAAAGGGCCACTAGTTAGGGTCTGTTGGTGCGTTGTTAGAGATGAACCCTGCGTCTGCCCCTATGCCAATAAATGGTTTTGTTTCCGAGACCAGGATCTTCTTGAGGGAATGTCAAGGTGGTTTCCATCAAAGACATAGATTCAAAAGTGGATAGAAGAACAAGATAAGGACTTTGCAGAAGCTCAGAATAAGAACCCTAATATTAGCATAGAAGACTGGTTGGGAAGGTATATCTTTATTGATATACATGAGATTTTATTTGGAGGAATTCATAAGGAGATATACCAGTGGCTAGATAGATTAGTAGATACCCAGTTTGAGATCAGATCTAGACCACCTATGGTTTGAATGTCAGCGTTGATCAAGAAGGTCAAGAGAATTGATAACGGTGTGTCAAGAGCAATAGACCACTAGTTTGATAGTACCATTGGAGGGTATATCACCGAGTTTTCTATTGATAGAGTAGAATCATATAGGCAAGTAGAGAGATATTTCTTTAAGGGGCCATGAGGAAAAATTTTACACTTCTTAAAGTTGAATATCAAGATGCTATTGGATGAGAATAACATCTTGAAGATATAGTAGTGGGTCATATTGAAAAATATAATGTTCAGGAATTCAAACAGCGATAGCAACATAGAGGTCAGACACACACGCAGTGGGAGAACCTTCAGAGAAGTTCCTCTGGTGGACTTGTTCGAGTAGATTCATGAACCACCAACACAGGAAGAAGGGTTCTACAGTGGAGAAGAAGAAGAGTTGTTGAACGAGGAACATTTAGAGTCCATTAGGGAAGAAGACGAGAAGACAGAAGAACCTCTCCAAGAAGAGTCAGAAACTTTAGGGACTGCGCAGACTATTGAAGTAAGTGTTATTACACCCCCTATTGTTTTCACAACATTAAGTAACCACAGTAACCTAAGTTATCAGAACACTCAGAGCACTAGTACAAGTGGTTCAATGCATACTCACTCAGGAAATTTAGGAAGATCTATGGCAGAGGTTACCCACCTTTAGAGGAGATGGATATGAGGATCCTGAATAGCAATGGTTTTTATGTGAAGTTGTATGGAGTATTAAGAATGTCACCGATGAAGCTGTTAAATGAGCTCATTTTAGTACTACCCTGAGAGATCGTCCACTCAGTTGGTATATGAAGTTCGTCCAAGGAGTTGTCCAGCCGAAACCATTGAATGATATTAAGACTGCGTTGATTGTTGAATTCAAGAAACCCAATTCAGAATTGCAGTGCATCACAAAGTTGAAATAAATCAAGAAGAAAGTAATTGAACCTGTTTGGGAGTTTGATCAGAGGTTTAAGACCTTGACAGGTCATTTGAGTTTTCAGATCCAAGACGAACAGAAAAAGAAATGATTCATTGTTTCCCTCCTACCACACATCAGAGTCCCTCTAATGCAGCATAATATTGCTTCGTAGGCTGAGGCATTGGAGATCGCCATGAAACTAGAATTGACTCCTATGGCAGAATCCAGCATAGGTATGAGTCAAATCTTGAGTCAGCTAACTAGCTCATCACTGCAGGTCGAATATATGAAAAAAGATAAGGGAAAAGATAAGAGAGAAGACATTTGGTGCATTAGATTCAAATCAGAAGGCCATGACAGGGAGCATTGTCCCCTATTTCATGAATACTTGGCTTCTAGAGCCTTGAGCCCTTTGAAGTAAGTTACTCTACCCTGGTGTGAGGTATGTAGAAATAAACATCACCCGGGAGAATTCTATTACATGAAAAAGTATGTTCAGACACCTATGAACCTCTACTGCACATTCTGTAAATATGTGGGTCATGATGAGAAGGATTGTAAACCTTACGACATCTTGCATGAAAGATCAAGGGACATCTACAAATTCAAGGTGAAGTACAACAAGAAGGGAACACTACGTAGTATAATTCCCCTCGAAGAGGAAACTTCAACCCTCATGGTGGATTCAGGGGAAGAGGACGAGGAGGAGGCATGGGTTGAGGTCGAGGTCAGATCATTTGTTATAATTGCCCACAGTCAGGTCATTTGGCAAGGGAATGTCAAAATCCTTGTACCACTTGCAATTACTGCAACGCATTTGAACATGTCATAGAATATTTCCCTGCATTGTTAGCCAAACTTCAGGAACGACGAGGAGGAAACCAATACGTACAACTAATCACAACAGAACCTTGCAGAGCATATCCCTGAGTCGTTGTTATCACTAGAGGAGACGCTGCTACAGGAGAAGACAGGGTGACCCTGGGGAAGACTACAGAACAATCAGGAATCAGAAAAGCTGTGGAGAAGACACAAGAGTTTGATCCAAAGAGAGAGAAGCATTCATTTGAAGAGGAAATAAAAGAGTTTGGAAGAGATCAAGCTTCCTCATCAAAGGCACAACCCAAAGTGAGAGAATGTGGAATGCCCTTGGCATTTTATGAGTCTGCTTCCCTTGGAGAGGGAAAATAGGTAATTAAGCTCATGGAATTATTATGCACCTGCATTAACTTGATAAAGGATGAGAGCATTGTACAAGAACTACAAAATTTGATCAGATAGAATGAAGTAGGAAAGGTAGATCCTTTACTGAATAAAATAGTACATCAACTATCCAAAAAGAGAAGGAAAAATAAGAAACTACACCTTAATGCTCAAATTGGAGATTATGATATAGAGTATGTGGTCCTCGACTTAGGATCAGAGGTCAATGTTATGACGAAGAAGACCTGGGCACTGATGGGAAAACCTAAGTTGATATATTCCCCCATCAGGCTTAGGATGGCCAATCAACAGCCTGTGAGCCCCTTTGGAAGATTGGAACATGTCCCTGTGGACATCGATGGGGTCAGAACATTTATGTACTTCGAGGTGATTGAGATAGTCAATGATAGTTGTCCTTATCCTGCGTTGTTAGGAATTGATTGGGCTTTCAACAATTATACTATTTTTGACTTGAAGAAAAGAAGAATGGTGTTTGAAGTTGATGGCCTTAGGTGCATCGCACCTTTGGATCCTGATGAAGGTCCTAGATACACAGAGCCCATCAGAGAAGAAGACTGTGCATATGAGTTGGAGAATATATACAAACTAACAGCAAGGCAACAGGATTACATTAATCCTACAACAGAGGGGAATTTAAGCTGGCAAAGTGACAACGCATGTTCATTAGACTCAAAAGATGCACTAGAGAAATGTAAGAACAAAATGTTTGAAGTATCTACACAGAGATGTGCCATACTAACCAGAGAAGTTCGTTGGATCAACACAACAATAAGTAATTTACCCACATTTGATGGCTTGAATCACTTAGAAACTTTCTTATTGGAATTTGAAGAAACTATACCAGTACAACAGAGACTGTTGGCACTGGATGAGGCTTTGAAATCTACTCCAAAAATATGGTGGGGAACACATAAAAGGAACATCGTGAATTGGATACAATGTTGCACTTTGATGAGAACGCAATTTGCAAAACAAGTCGAAGGATGCGAAGTTAGGTACACAGGTCAAATCTTTCTGAAATACCATGTGCAAGGTTGTGAGGAGGCCTGGAGCAACATTCCTCAAGAGGAGTGGCTGCAAAAATTCATCAATACTCTAGACACAACGCCTATCAATTGGTACCTTCAAGTGAAACTGCATCTCATCACTGCAGATTGGCTAGGTATGACTCATAATTTTGTAGCTACATTTTTACTTGAAAGTCAACACCCTCTGGTAGATCAAGATTTATAGGTTATAAGACAGAAAGTATTTGAGCAAACACCTAGCCTCCATGTGGATCAAAAAGAGGATGAATGGACTGCACCTCTTCAGAAATTGCAAGGATGTTACAATACCAATTTCGATGAAGACGATGATCCTAGGAATGTGAACATCGCAAAAAATGAAGGACAGAGAGACATAGAAGGACCAGGAGTCGAAATACATTTTATTGGACAGCCAATCAAAATCAAGAAAGTTAATATTGGAACAAATCAAGAACCTAAGCTTTCTAATGTTGGAGATTACTAGGATGATGCCACTATTGATAATATCATAGAGTTACTTCATGAATATCAGGACTTGTTTCCAACCAAGTTCACTGATATGAAGGGAATTAAAGGGCCCATGGGAGAGATGAAGATCCCCTTGAAATCAGATGCAAGGCCAGTTAAACAAAGACCCTACAGATTGAACCCTAAATATAAGGAGAAAGTGAATATTGAATTAGACAGGATGATGGAACCAGTAATCATAGAACCTATTGAAGAATCAGAATGGATTAGCCCTATAGTGGTTCAGGATAAGAAAACTGGAGAGATCAAAATCTGTGTAGATCTCAAGAAGTTGAATGATGCTTGTCTACATGATCCATTCCCCACATTGTTTACTGACAAAGTGTTAGATAACGTGGGAGAAAAGGAAGTTTACTCTTTCACCGATGGATTTTCAGGATACCATCACATCAGGATTGCCAAGGAAGACCACCATAAGACCACATTTGCAACAGAATGGGGATCCTAATAATACACAGTGATGCCTTTTGGATTGAAGAATGCACTAGCCATGTTTTATAGGGTGGTGGTCAAAGCATTCAAGGAGTTTTTACATAAATTTTTGGAAGCCTATTTTGATGATTGGATTGTTTTTAGCTTATTGAAAAACCATATTGAATGCTTAATACTAATGTCAGATAAGTTCAGGCAATGTCAGATTTCCCTGAACCTAAAGAAATGCATCTTATTTTCTCCCTTTAGAGTGTTGTTGGGCCATATTGTGTGTAAGCAGGGGTTACTGGTAGATCCATCTAAGATTTCCATTATTGTTGATTTACCCCCTCCTACTTTAGTCAAACAGATGTGCACTGCACTAGGACATATTGGATACTACAAAAAGTTCATTAAGGGCTATGTGCACAGATTACAACACCTATGGAGAAGCTTCTGAAGAAATATTGTCAGTTTTAATGGACAGAAGAATGTCAGCAAAGCTTCAACACACTGAAATAGAAAATGGTTATTGTGCCTATTCTGTTTTTTCAAGATTGGAGCAAGGAATTTCATGTGCATGTCGATGCATATTATATTGCATTAGGAGTAGTGTCAGCACAACTAGGAGTAGGATATATTGACCACCCGTTAGCCTTTGCTAGCAGGAAACTATCTACAGCTGAGATAAATTACACCACCACTAAGAGAGAAGGGTTAGCCATGGTGTATGCGCTGCAGAATTTTCGTCACTACTTTTTAGGAGGACAATTTAAGATGTTCATTGATCAATCCACACTGAAATACCTAGTCAACAAGCCAGTGTTGGGGGGAAGGATATGCAGATGCCTTCTGTTATTTCAGGAATATGATTTTGAAATTGTGGTAAATCTAGGAAGGATGAACAAGGGACCTGACAAATTGTCTAGGTTCGAACATGGAGAGGAACCTACTAGCTTGGAGGATACACTGTCGGATGCACAGTTGTTGGCCATTAGAAATGTTGATGATCACTTCACCGAGATAGTTCAGTTCCTATCAACACGAATAACACCTCGTGAATACACAATCATTTAGAAGAAACAACTCGTAGTGCACGATGCATATTTTTCACTTATAGTTGGACAACTATATAAGATGGGACTTGATGAGATCCTGAGAAGATGCATTATGGAAGCATAATGACCACTGATTTTAGAAGAATCTCATGAAGGCATCGCAGGAGGAAACTACGCAGGAAAAACAACAACGCAGAGGTAGCACGAAACTTATGCATGCAAGGAGTGCATCGACGTCCGCAAGGCGTGCATGATAGAGTTTTTAGACTCGAAATCTCAAGGAGGAATGGCACGATTTTAGTCACAGAAGAGAGAAGTTGTGGAGATTCGTCACAAAGAGTGAAAAATCATCTGCAAGGAGGAGTTGAGTTGTGGAGGAAAACCCGTTGCAAGGTCTGCACAAGTTGAAACCAGAGAGTGTTGAAGAGAGTGTTCAGAGGAACCAGAGAGAATTGAAGGAGTAAATCTCAGGAGAGAGAACGATAGAAAATATCCAAGGAGAAAATTCTCTGAAGTATTCACTAAAGTCAATGGACAAGATTCATTCTAGAGGGAGACGGATGATTCCAGTCCGTCATAACTCGGGAAGCTACGCGGAGGATAGTCGCAAGGCATTTCGCACTTCAGAGTTCAGAAGATTTGAAGGTTATACAAGAGCAGAATCACGAAGTCTGAAATCGTGATTCGATATCAGTCGTTGATCACAAGGAGAGAACGTGGTAGTGGATTAAGGAATCTTAGATTCAGAAATCTAGAGATTCATGGGCGAGAGAGAAAGAGTTTCGTGAAGTCGTGAAACCCAAACCATAGTGGGACCGGAAAATCTGGGGAGACACGTGGAGAAAGTCTGGAAATCCAAAGAAGCACGCTTTGGGAAAAGTTGAAGGAAGAGATTAGGATATCCCCAAAGCCCGAATTGCGAAGGGATAGACCCACGATCATAGCCATGGTCACTTGGGAGAAAGGGGCCTGTGCGCGTAACTTGTTTGGGGTACTCGCAGTGACCCGAAGAGCCGCACTGACTTAGTATTTCAAACGATCCAAGACCGGGAGGTCAAGCAGCCATTTGGAGGGAAGGGGGTTTGTGTCAATGATTACAAACTATCACACTACTAATTGAATAGTTATATTGTAAGAGATTTCAAGTACGAAGGTGACATTAATGTTTCTCTCCCTAAAATTTCTTATGGATATAAATTCAAATTCTTAGTCTTGAATCAACTAAAATCCTCGTGTAACCATTAATTAAACTTGTTCTTCCTTAGAAGTATTGAGAATTAAATAGTGATGTCTATTCATGCACATCTGATATTTAATTGTAAACTTTGATTTTAACTTTTCTCCCTAAAAGTATTTTAAGAGTTTAATTTCTATTTTATTTTGGTCATGTGTAAATGTAAATATTGGTAGTCATTATGGTAGAACCTTAAAAATTAAACTATTTTTTTTAAGTGGTAGTAATAGAAACCTTTGAAAGTTTGTCTAATTTCTGGTATCATCCCTCTTATACTATTTAGTCCTCTATTTTCCAAGGAGAAGTAAGGATTAGTTACCTAACTTAGTAAAAATTATTTTGGTGCTAGTAATGAAATATATTTAAAATACATTATGAGGATAATTTTTTATGTGCTCAGTGTGCTAGTTATGTACTTCAGTGTAAGACTCTCCTACTAAAAGCTATAGAATTATTGTTGACAATTGTGATTAGAGGTATGAATTTAGAATAAATTGTGAGTATAAATTGAAGAGAAAAGAATTTTCCCGATGAGGTTAATATGTAGACTGTTAAGTTCAATTTAGTAATAAATTAAATGATATCATTATCCACATTGGATTGTTAATTGTTGATCTTATAAAGGGGATTAAAACAATGACGTGTATATAGTAATTGTGATGTTTTTATAACAAATGGAACCAGACATTTGAGTATTTTCTTATGATGTGAAATTTGTATAATTAATTGACAAATTTTGTACTAGTATAATGAGTTATTGAATGAATTTGATTGTGTTATGACTAAGTACCTTACCTTAAAATATAGTCCTGAGTCTAGGTTAGAGTTGGTTACGGGAGTATATATCTCCATGTTCCTCAGAACAGTCACCAGTCTTGAGGCCTTAAATGGTCAAAATCAATTGGATGAATCCTAGACTTGAGCGTTGATTATGTGTCTTGGAGGTTGCTCACCAATATTTCTACTATAATTCAATTTTGGCACATTCTTAGGAAATGGGTTCTTGCATGAAGATGATGGTTGAAAAAGTGGCAATGTTGTGCTCACAAACATGCTCAAGCGAGAATTCCACATGTTATTAATAATGCACACCAATTCCTGATTTACTATCTTCAACATTTGTTGAGCCGCCACGGAGGTTGTTAAGTCAACCTCATTAGAAATACACATTCTCTTATAAATGTGTATGTGTTCCTCATATTGTGTGTATCCTATAGGAACATGAATTTATTCCTATGGGGAAAAAAAACTTTTATTGCTCACAACTAATATATTTTGCCAATAGATTGCGTAAGAGTTTTAGGAGAGATTGACACAACTTGGGAGAGAAAATCGATGAGAGATGGAAAAATAACTACCATAATTCACTAATTTGGTCTTCAATTAACTTAAGGTAAAAAATTTGATGGAATTCAATTTTTTTTTCATACTTTGTTTAAATGATTAAAAATTGAGAAAATTTTATTTTTCCTTTGTTAAATTATAACACACTTAATTAATATGGAACATGGAGAGAATAGAAACCCAACATCACCATAGGAGGACACAACAAACCCCAACCCATAGCTGGAAAACATAATGGAAATTGATGCAACCTTGGGATCTCT
The DNA here is from genome assembly GCA_009831015.1 of Picea engelmannii. Taxonomy (NCBI): domain Eukaryota; kingdom Viridiplantae; phylum Streptophyta; class Pinopsida; order Pinales; family Pinaceae; genus Picea; species Picea engelmannii. The sequence goes on from ML809199.1 coordinate 201,022, forward strand.
TAAAACCATTATACAAAACTTACAAAACACCAGAAATCCCTCATGATTGTCATTGGCTACTTCCCTAGACATCATTGTATCTTCCATTACAAATTCCCAAGGCCAATTAACTTATATATATGATTACAAGGCTATAATGTATGAATATTGTAGAATGGGTCTAGATGAAAACCAAGTTAGAGATCTAAACGTTTGAAAACAAGATTTGATGTCATTGCTTCTTTACCCTAGAACTAGATTATAGCCGCCAGTCACAAAGAGACACATTTGTATGGAATGGTGCACCTTCCAACCACTTTCATACAATTGGATGGATGGGTATTTTATGGTATTTTCCAAACCTCCTTGAAATAAAAGGGAGGTTCCTTTGTATATCCTGAGAAATTTATGACTAGATTTTATTTTACATCACCATGTCAACTACTTTGACATTTGTGAACTCTAGGGGGTGGGTCATGGGTACACATAGGATATAGAAAATTTTATATGTGACCCATTTCTATGTCCTCATAAATATTATAAACTTTTTTTTACTAATACAAATATTATAAATGTGTATGAAGTTTGGTTCATTGATTTCTATGTCACTAGTACCACCATCATACCATTCACCACTACTAACATTCTTCCCATTATTTGTCCCAAGACACAAGGCAATTTATATCCTTTTCCACGCTACCCCAACTCTTTAGATACCACTTTCCCCCCATACAGTAATTCCTTCATGGGTACAACCTTTACCATCTCATCCATCAATAGTGGCTACACTTGTACACCACCCACTAGTCCACCCTATTGTATCCCACATCATTTCATCCACTATAGTTGCACCACTTCTCCCTTATGAATCCCCTCATCCATCATTGGATGTGGATACCATAGTTTATGCAACATAAAATATTTCTTGGAGTATCTTGTATAATCAAGTGCTCAACCTACAAGTGAATATCTATTGTTTCCTTGGGTATTCATGGTAATATCATTCATTTATGATTTTTTTATATATCATGAATGGAATTGAATTTATGTATTTTTTTTATTAAATTTCATTATTTGATTCTTGTAACTGTTGTAGAGTGACATAGTAGAGAAATTAGGGTCACGGTGAAGGGAAACACCTCAAAGGTGACAATATCATTTGCGGTGAGTTTTCTTGGCTAGAATTTGTAAGTGTGTTAATTCATTGTGGAAAAAAAATTATAAGAATGTTGTTTATTTGTATAGTCTCTCGAGAGAGAAACCACACCTAGGTGCAAAAATAATTGAGCTCCTACTTTGAGTAAGAGGAGAAATATCGACTTCAAGGAGGCACTTAATAGTGGCGAGGGTGGAAGCGGTCAATGAATGACCAATGAGTGCAATTTTATATCTAGAGAACCATATGGCATTCTTCCTTGTTTGGTCACTTAATTATATTTTATATATTGTCCATGATGTTTCATTTTGTAAAAAAATGTACAGTTGAGTTGATTTTGAATACACAAACACACACACACACATTTCATGGAATGTGTTCTATGAATTGAAGTGTTTATTTATTTGATGCTAATGAATTATTATTAATATTATTA
>ML809199.1:222167-246233 GCA_009831015.1 Picea engelmannii
GTTCAAATGGCTAACAATATACTGTCAGTTGTCATGATTGTGTTACAGTTGATCTTGATGAGACAGGTGCACAGGACAGAGTTCAGAGACAGAGAGCAAGCCGGGTGGCCTATCCCGAGCTTGTTGACTGGTTAGTAACCTTTGGGGGACCAAAAGGTCTTTTTGTGGGGAGGTGTGATCCGAAATCGAATCCAGAAGCCTGACAGGGCTTGAAAAATGCTCAAAAATGAAAGTTCTCAGAATGCGATGAAACCAGTGCCATTGTGTCTGTCTCGTCTTCCTGATTCCGGTGGTATATTTACTTTGTCAAACGGGCTCCGTATGGAGAAGATATCGTGATCTGTCCGAATTGTCAAATAGGTAAAAAAATTGGATGCTGACTGTGCAGTCCGTACAGTACGTACGGATGTTGACGTGGCTTGACTGTACATGCTGACATGGCGACCGTACGCTGACATGGCAGAGGTGATGTGGCAATCATTTATTGGCTGACGTGGTCGAATCAGAAGGCAACATGTGTCATGATGTTGGTCAATGGTAAGGTGCCACGTGGCCCAATCATGGGCTACCACATGGCACCCCGGTATTGGTTGATTGGTTGTTTGTTAAAATGTATTGGAGTCCGACCAACCAACCATATAATGCCTCCCCACCATGTAATGCCTTTGCAAAGTCCGACCAACCAACATGTCACATTATGTCACTTGATATATATATGGGTTTTAATATATATATGTTTATATTATTGTATATTGGCATGGGGGGTCAGGTCGGGGCTTAGCCCTAGCCCGCGGTTTTCTATGTTCAACCATATGACCCTTGTCCAATATATGCGCGCGCGGGATTTGTGTTGTGGTTTAAGCCACGGTTATATTGTGTTTATGTATGTGACCATGCCCTATGTGGAATGGGGGCACGGATTTTATGTCGTGGTTTTATGGTTTACACATATGACCACAGTTGGAGTGCGCAGAAATTGGTTTTAAAATTGGTTTTTAAAACGGTTAACGGTTTAGCCTTTTTTCCAACACGCACGGTCACATGACCCCCATATGCCCAGGTGCTAGGCGGTTAGGGGCTGGCACGCCCATAACCATCCTACGGTTTGCACCATTGGCGCGGTTGTGCCCGGTGTTGGGTTTTCACACTATTTATTGTGTGTGTGCCAGGTTTAATGAACAAGGGTGCATTTTGTAGATGCAGAGACAGTAAGCTTGAAGGGGAAGACTTCCAGGAGGCCTAACTTCTTCGTTTTTCGACCGATTGAGGTGCCGAAAGAGCCCAAATAGGGGTTTTTGGATGCTCTGAAGCCATAGGAGCAGTCAGAACAGAGTTATACTAAAGGGAAACCAAGCTAAATTCATTTTGATGCAGAGAATCTTTTGAGGAGGAGATGTTGTCGGACCATTTCTGGGAGCTCTGGATGTTCGTTTTGCGTGTCGTTTTCTTTGCAGGGTTCTAGAGATCTGGAAGAACATGACCAGATCAGTATTGTAGCCATTTAGCATTGCAGCGATGTACTTCTGAGCTTTTGAATAGAAATAAAGAAGCCTCCCCCACAGAGACAAAGGCCCGGAGACGTAGGCAAAGTTGTGCCGAACTCCGTTATCAATCTGCGTGTTATGGTTTGCTGTCTATTATTTCATTTCAGATCTACATATGTGTATATGGCTATTTTAATTCCTTTTCTTTCCTCATTCTTTCACTAAGTTTTCTCAAATGGTTAATTAACGCATGCAAAAATTAAAACTCAACCATAAGTCATTAAAAGATCCTACGGATCAGCGTGACTCTTTTTCCTTCTTTTGTGTTGAAGGACATTTCCATGGTTTTGTAATTAGTGGTGTTTGGCCCGAAGGTGCTAAGACACTACACACCTAAAATGATATTCATGTCTAGAATTTCCACCACATAAAAGTATTGTATAAAGTGTATCTTCCCAATGTCAATCTCATCTGTGGAATGTACCTGTCACAAGCAATAGTGAGCCCTCCTACCACTTCAACCAAGAAGCCCTCAAAATAAATTGTAGGGATATTACTCCTCTCTACCATATCCATGTCAATGAAGTTCTGAGAAACCCCGCCATATATCAACATTATTTCCCTTTGTCCTTGTACAACTCCCTTTATCCAAAAGGTTTTAAATTTAGGCACCCCACTCATAGAGGCAATGGTGAGATTTTTTAGTCCTACATCAGGGGGTAAGGATGCCCCACTACCTCATGCATGCAAGGATTTATATTCATCCTTATGGTTGTTCTTCATAGCATGGATAGCTCCATCCCCTTCCTCATCTGGCTTCTCTTCACTGTCAGATATCACTTCTGTGTATTGAATTGTTCCCTTGCCCAAACAACTATGACTTGGTTGCCAAGGTTCTTTGCAAGTGAAGTAAGTTTGTTTCCTTCGTAAATCCCTTATTGTGGATTCATACAACTTCCTCTTTCCTTTGTCCATTGGCCTAATGTCATGGCCCCTAGGAATGATGGGAGGTTTGGGTGTGAATCTATTTTTATTTTTTTCCCCAACTAATCTCTGGTGCACTCAATAACATATTTCAAGGTCACATGCTTAAAATCCTTAACCCATCCTCTTACCGGTTCAGTCAATTCATCTATAAACAACATAAGTAATGTAGATTCTACCATATCTGGAACCATCATCGATACTCTTTGAAAATCGTCAATAAGGGCCTCAGCTGAACCTATCTTCTTAAGTTGTGTAAGCTCCTTGAAATGACAATATGGGTCTCCTTTTACAAACCTGTCAAAGAGAATTTGCGTGAATTCTTAATAAGAGGTGATACATCCATGGCCCAAGGTGGTTATTCCATGGAACCACCATTCATTTTCCTTCCTCATCGGATATAAAGTTGTAAACTTGATAGTTTCTCTTTCCTCCATAAGATTCAATTGGAGGTAAGCATCCATTTTTTTCACCCATGTTGTAACCTGAATGTGATCTGAGCCATCAAAGGAGGGTAACTCCATTCTTCCATCCCTTCGTCCAAGCTCACTAACACCTCTATAGCGCTCCTTGGATACCCTTTTCATCTTCAAGTGGAAATACTCCCCCATAGAAACATGTCTCATGAATCCTATACTCATGGAATTTTATTCCCTTTTTGTAGTTTCCCACTCATCACCCAAAATTTTTGAATCCAAGGCATTAACTTCCCTCCTCTGTGTATTTAGGAAGGTAGACATGTATGGACTAGAGGTGGTCCTACTAGTTTTGTGAGATGGAATTGGTATTCCATAATTTTTCCCATGATCCCCCACATGACCTACATGTATGGACTCCTCATGGTTTCCATTTCCCCCACAAAATCCACCAGCATCATGACTTCCACCAAACAAGGGTGGGTCTTTACCATGTCTTTGTTCCATCAAATATTGAGAGAGAATACCCTGATGTTTACTATGTTTCTCCAACAAAGCTATCATTCTGTATTTCCCTCTTTTCAAACTAGAAAAGGATAGTTTAATGGTGCAGGATCATCGCTCCAACTCATCAGAGACAACAAATAAGTGCATCAATGCACAAGGAGGAATGGGTTCCAAGGAAAGAGAGGCACCAACCCTCTCATTTTGAACCCAATTTAAAAATTTTAAATGCAATTAAATGTATTGAATGTTTGAAGGCTCAAGGAAATTTGAGCCACTATCTTTGTACAGGCGAGTTATTGTAATAGATAGGGTCTCCTTTACTGGTTGATAGTATAAGGGATCTAGATCTGATTTGGACTAGATGCCCATTGAATGTAATTCAATGCAATTCAATGTGAGTAGGTGAGTTGGAGGGAAGGCTTGAGGAGCGCCTCTTTTGTAAAAAGTATCTTTGTATTGATTTTAGTTAGTCAATAGGAGATGATGAGAGATTAGAGAACTCAATAAAGGAGAGGAAGCATTGAATACTCTATTGCGGTCCGGCCTTAGTAAACACTGTACGAACCATTCTAATATTCATACGAATGAGCAGTTTTTCTTGTTCATGAGGTTTCTATGTGTTTGATATGAATGTTTGTTTCTGAACATGTTTACTGTGTTTTACATGCATGTACATGTGTTTCATGTTTATGTGAATTAATATTTAGGATTTGCATAAGATTCAATTGTTTCCCTTTTTGAAATATTCAATGCAAGGAGTGCGAAGGCCAAGTCAAGTTCAACTTAGAAGCTAAGGGGAAATAATTTTATATTTTGCAGAGCTTTAGTGTATGGAGTGCACAGTTCCCGCAAGGAGTGCACAAGTCGAGAGTTGTTGACAGGACCTTGAAGCTCAGGAGAGACATCCTAAATTATTAGAAAGGAGTGCACATCAGAGTTGTTGAACACTCTGAAGAAGACACACCAAAGTTGGTGAACACTCTCGGGAAGGCTCTGCAATGAGTGCATTGAGCATGTGCAAGGACTACGTGAGAAATCTATTTCAAGTCTCTGTGAGAAGGTTTCCAAGAGGGAACACCAGAGGGAAAATATCAGGAGGACCAGTGCAAGTCTGCACAAAGAGTGCAAGGAGTGCTTGAGTGAATTTCTAGAGTTCGAGATTTAGGAGGTGAAGTCAGTGCAAGGAGTGCACTGAGGACCATTACATAAGTTCAAAACCTCAAGAGAGAGAGTGGGAGGTTTATGGGATGGCACAAAAGAGTTTTTACTTTGAAGGAGAATAAGGGCCAAGACCCTTTAGTAACTTGAGGAAAACTCGCAAGGCATGCGCAGGGGGAAACTTCTTTCAAGTTTCAAAGATCAGGAGGGAAAGCGTTACAGAGAATGAAGAAAAAGGATGCAACCCTTGAATATTTTCAAATAAATCCCATGTTCGGGAGGAAAGTGCATTAGCATGGAGGAGAAGCTACAGGAGTCGTTGGATCAGCCGCTGTGATCCATCTAGACCGTCAGATCTACGTCCACAAAGGAGGAGAAGCACACATATAGAAGGAAAAATACCTACCATATGATATGATCAAGGAGGACTGATAGTCGTCGTATTTGGAGCAGTTTCACAAGGTTTGAGTCTAGAAGTCCTTCAGACTTCACGAGTTTGGTAGTTTCCGAGCGTCAAGCGCATAAGAGAGTAAACTCCCAAAGTTGCGGGGAGATGAAGAAGATCTACACCATCCATCTTTCGGGACACATTTCATTGGATCTAAGAATCTGCAGGAAATCAGGTGTGGAACGTGAAAGACAGTCGAAGCTCCAAACAATGGAGTCCATCTGAGACGTCCATTGTGAGGGACACGTGGAGAGATATCTCATGCTCCGAAAGAATATTTCTCCAGAGGAACCAGATATCGCGAGTGTGAAGGTACCCATACTCCCGAAGTTTCAAAGTCACAAAGCAAATCCTCACCGTCCATTAGCGGGGGAGGGACAAGTGTCATCAAATCCTGAGATCCAAAGGTTTGATACTCCGGGAGGTTTTAGACTTGGGTTTTTTAAGGTTGAGGACTCCCGAAGGCCCAGGCGTTGGAGTCAATCTTGATCGTCTGTTACAAAGGATGCATGGCAGAATATTGGAGGAGGTCCAGAGAAACAGTACTCTAGAGGAATCACTTAGAGTTGTGTTGAAAGCTCTCGGAGCCCTGGGAGCCCGAAGAGAACCTGGACTATTGGATTCAGCAGACACATGGGGGATGATTAGACCCTCCATTATTTCGACGTTTAGGAAAAATTCAATATGCAACATCCGAAAATCTTGAAGCCCGAGATTCTGAAGAAGATCAAGGCCGTAGATTCTGAAAGACACATGAACTGTCGGGTGAGAGCCTTTTCCACTTCGGACATTTGACACTCTGAAAGTTTGTATATTTTATCACTCGGGGACATTCGATGGCCAGAGTCCCAAATTTCTTTGTGAGCCATAGATCTTAACTGACGTTGATAGACGTTGATCCTCGTTGGGGTGTGGGTCTTTGTTAGTTTGTGATTCTGGAGGATTGGAAGTGTAGTAGAGTGTTGAACCGCCCAGAGCCCAGAGCTCTAGAGCGCCAAGCTAACCACGTTTTGGCTTTATGCTTAGTCACATCTCGTGGTCATATGCTATTTTCATTGGAACCAAGAGAGCTAGGGAAAACAAATTTGATTTTTTCAAGTATACAAAAGGTGTTTAAGCCCACGGTTTGGCCCGTGATATCTTGTAGGATTTTACAGGTACTTAGAGGCCTCGAAACTTGGATTTGCATTTGTGGAGGAGATGAAAGGGGATAGGGCCCAAATTTGTTTCATTTTCTTAAAGGAGAATGGGGCTTTGGAGGAAGAAAGTGCCTGCATGTTCATTGTATGAACCTGCACAGGAAATTTGAGGACCTGTGAACATTGACAGGGGGTTCAACAAGAGCCTGAGAGATAATTCAGTTTCAAATTTGAATGATCCTAGACCAGGAGGTCGAGTAGACTCTAGTTGAGGGAGGGGGTCTGCATCATTTAAGTTCTTCCTTCTCCAAAGGTAGGTGCTTTTTTCATTTCCTCAAGGTTGCGTTGCATATATTCTTGATTGTTTTGTAGTGCATTCTGCATTGTCTAGGCTACCTTTTTAGCCTCTTCAAATGTAGCATTTTATGTTTCATGAGTCTCTCCCATACTGAATTTTGACTCTTCCCCTTCCAGAATACTTGTTTATGATTGTCCCCCATGACCTCTTCTCTTGATCATATGTACTTTGCATAGGATGGCATAGGAAATTCACTCTGATACCACTATAATGTTCCCAAGAAATTTCATCCAGGAAATAGGTTTTCTTGTTTGTTATTTGGTGTTTTGTTTTGCAGTTTTTATTAAAGAAAGATGTGCAAAAGTGTTTTTCTGATTTTTTATTGCATAGATATAATCACAACAAGTCAGGAGCACAAAATAATGAAGGAAATACACAAATAAAGATAGAAAGCTTCAAATTTTACCTTTAATTAATAATGTAAGTGACCTTCATACATGGATCTGCAGATATGATAACATATAGAAATATGGATGATCTCCAAGCCTCCCACAACTGAAGAGAGTTCAATACAAGATTAATTTCTTTCCCTTTAGGGATGAAACAATCCAATCTATGTTGTGGTTCCTCTGTATGGTTGGATCTAGAAATAGTACGACCATGGCTGGCTAAAGCGGATCAATATTTCATCCCTCTTAGAGATGGTCACCACATAACATAAAACTACTGCCAAATTGTATATCAGGGGATGAATAAAAGAACTATAGAAATATTGAGTCCAAACCCTGAAGTATTTCTTTAGATCTATAAACCTCCCTAGTGAAAATGCACCCCTCCTTTAGAAAACTTGGCCCAAGCCACAATAAATCATATATCAAGAGAAACCCTCAAGCAAAGGTTGAAAAAGGGCATTATGGCCCTATAAATGAACCCTTTATAAGGGGCAAAGTCGGATCTATCCTCCACAGAGAAAATTGAATATGTCTTCCCTTGGAGATACGCCCCACTTCTAGAAAATACCTCAGTTCTGAACCTTAGCCTCCAAATCTTGAGTGATGAATACATGTGCCTGAGTAGAATGGCGAGGGAGGGATATTGCACCTCCTTGGCCAAGCTTGGACTAGGAATGGAGGAATATTTCAACTCCTTGTTGGCCTATATGGTTTCTTGACTCAAAACCCTCAAAACGCAAGTTGTAGAGATCAAGTGATTATACTGAGAAAATAGACAAGAATGAGGAGTGAGGTGCCTCCTCTCTCTTTTATACCCCCCAATATAATTCTCAGTTGATTTTCCTTTTAGTTTTTAACTAAGGTTTTGATTTGATTTTTCACATAAGTTACCTTCATGTTTTCTTTTCTTCTTGAAAGTTACTTTTTAATAAAATCACTTTAATTCCTTAGGTGACTTTTATTTCCTCAACCACTTTTTACCCATGGGACTATAGTCTAGAGGGGTGACTAGACTACTTAGTCCATCGTTGTTGTTCTCAAGGAGAGGGGAACATTACAGATGGAAAAGCATATATGGTTCTACCCTAAGCATGATTCTGGTGTTAGGAGTCCAATATAATTGACAGTTTGTCCATCCAATCCTTAATTAGATTTTTATGGTGAGTTGCAACTTGCTTCCTAAATCCATTTAGGGACACATTAATAATTTGGTCCAGGGGTATAAAATCCAAATAAAGAAACATAATTGAGTTCTGTAAGATCTTGTGAGTGTGTTTTTCCAAGGCCCACATGAGAAAACTATCCACAATAGCCTAAGCTAGCGTTTTTCAAAATCAAGAGCTAGTGAAAAAATTGCATTATCCCTTACGTAAAAAAAACCCGAGTCTTAGAGATTTTTTAATAAATAATTTTATGGGAAAGATAATCATAGGAGAGGGGTTCCCCTACTTGTAATATGGTGTCAAGAATCCAACACAATAGATGGTTTTTCCATATAATACCAAGTTAGAGTTTTATTATGAGTTGTAACTCGCTTCCTAAATCCATTTAGGGGCATCTTAAGAATTTTGTCGAGGGGCATAAAATCAAAACTAAGCAACATAATTTAGTTCCATAATATCTGACATCTGTTTTTGTCCAAGGATTGTGTGATAAAATTAATCCCAATATCCCAATCCAATGTTTTCAAAATTGACCCCTAATGCAAAAATTTTATTATCCCTTACTTAGAAAAATCCTAGTTCGAAAGTTTGTCAAATAAAAAAATTTCTAGGAAACATAATCATATGAGAGGGATTCCCCTAACTATAATCCAATGTTAGGATTCCAACACAATTGATGGTTCATCCGTCCAATCCCTGACTAGAGTTTTATGGTGATTTGAAACTCACTTCATGAATCCATTCAAGGACACATTGAGAATTTGGTTCAAGGGCATAAAATCCAAACCTAGCAGCTATTTATACCTTTTTCCTTCTTCTACCTATGTATGTTTTTTCTTTGAAGACCCCCTTTTTCTAAAATATTAGTAATTCATATGTGTGGGGTTAATAACCTTGTCAAAAATACCACATTCCTGCAAACCATGTCCCTCATAAGTCTCGCATGTAGATGAAGGGGTGAAATGCTCACAAAGTTTGTTGTGAACATGTGTCCCTGCATACATGTATTCTTGCATCCTTGCATCCATACTTAGAATTTTCTCCAACTACCTAGGTAGTGCATTCAAGAGGGTGAACCAAATGTGCCCCTCACAAACATCCTTCTCTCCACAAACCGCATACCTACATCCATACTCTTAATCCCTGCACCCATGTGCCACGTAACCCCACACTCACTTTCCATGTAAGATACATTTTTTGTTTTCAAGTTAATCCTAACATATCCACACACAATATCTCACATGATGATAATTATTTTTGTTAATTAATGAAGATTAATTCTCACACATTTCCCCCAAGTCTTGTGTATGCAAATGATAGTTATTATTTAATGAGAAATATGCACGAAGGGGAAAATTTGAACAATGAATTGACCCCTATTTGATGATTGAAGGGTACATATAAAATTTGAAAGAAAGGTTATACAATTAATCTTCACACTTATCCAATTGCATTGGAAATAGAAAAAGATGGAAGACAAGAAGAGAGAATCATTATGTGGAGATACAACAAAATTATTGACTTGTGAAAGTAGGGATTTCTAGTACTCTATAGCGTATAAGTGGTATTATGAGATATCCCTGGAGAACAATCTCAAAAGAAAATTTTGGATGTCGGGAATACATAAAGTCATATGTTTATTTGAGGCATTCTATTTCAAGGAACTGGTCACATGGTGCACTAAGATATTTTATTCAAAGCATTGACTCATTGAGTTTAAGGAAAGAGGAAGAGTGCGTGTCCCTCTAACACCAAATACCTTCAGAAGGATGTTATGTCTACCGACACTTGACAGATTCCTCAAGATTCCTAAGGTAGATTCCTTATTGGATGCTCAAGGTGGTGGCATGATTTTTCTCAAGAAATTCTTGGTCCAGCCTCTACTGGGATTCTTAAGCATCAATGAAATAAACACATGCATTTTGGATCCATCATTTAAATAATTTGTGTGTATGTTCACATTATTAGTGGGGCAAGAATCGACATATTATGTTCCTAGGTATGTTCTATATGCCCTCCATTACTCGGTAAGAATATGCACCATCTTTTATTGGGCCCAAGCTATATCAAACGATATTTCCTACCAATTTTCAAGATTCATTCATACTAAGAGGTTCCACATGAACTCTTACTTGGTCCTTTCTCTAGTTTATTGTAACACATTAGACTACATTCCCCCAAGAGGAAGTCTATATTTTGAATAAGACCCCGCAAAATTTTTGTATCCCATAATATGGAAGTACAAGCATCCATTTTATTTTGATAATAGCTTGTTGAAAAAGTGGTCTTGTGATTCCTTGTCTCATGCATATTTATGAGAATTCCATCTTCTTCCTTGATAATGTTGATAACGATCTTCTTGTATTCCTTTAAATATTTCTTGGTAGTGAGGGTGTCAATATGGTTTCACATTTGATGGTTTCCCTTCATTCTACACAGACATTTCATCTATATTTTTTTCATGGACAATGTCATCCTCTGTCCTCTTTGGTTTTTCTTTGATTGCTCTAGATTTGGAGATAATACCAGCATATTTGATATGTACATCCTATATATGGAGTTCAACTTCTTCAATAATATTCTGGTGAAATTCTTGAATATTATCTTCTTTCTCCTTTTGAAACTGCAGTGTGACCCCATCTATCAAATTATAATGTTCTTCTTTAATTACAAATTGCATTTATAATATTACGCCATCAATATTTAGGGATTCCTCAACCTTCTTGAAATTTTCCTCTTCAAGTTTTTTTATAGTGTCCTCTTCAGTTTTTGTGGTAATGTCTTCATCCCTATTATTTTATTTAGAATATTGTACTTTCCTTTTCATCTTCTGAACATCATTAATAAATTCTTGATTATTCTTATGTAACCTTTTTATTTATTCATCTTTCTTTTTCAATTCTTCCTTTCACTCATTTTTTTCCAACTTTCCATTGATAATATTTTATTTGTTCTGGTTATTGACCTCTTTAATGAGTAATTCATTAGGGGATTGCATCTTGGAAAACTCATCATATTTCTTAATAATATATTTTATTATTTATTGATTCTCCTTTTGTAATTTGTAGACTTTTTCTTTTGATTCCTTTAATTCCACTTGAATTTTATGCATCTCCTCCATTTTTTTTTATCTGTGACACATTTATTTGAGAATATGTTTTCAATATTTTCCATGTGGAGGATATTCTAGTACCTTCATCAAGGCTATCCCATCACTTGCATGCTTCACCATCAAACTTAAGACTTTCCCCAAAAGGATTTTTACAATATTCTTTTACCATCCTCAACCATGGAATCATCAACCATTCCATGGCATTGATTTCATTTTTATATTCATCTCTTGTAAATATAGTCATTTCCATTAATTCTTAAGTGAGTTATAACCATAATACTCAACTTACAACATAAATGTATTGACAATAATATCTAAAATGGTTATTATTATTTTTATAGCCTATTATCTTATGTTTCCTCTTTCCAATGGCTTTTGAATCACCTCAATTGAACATCCCAATCAAAAGTTATGATAGTTTTAAGTGAACATGTGTAACATCCGGCTCCGGTGCACTAAGCGAACTTATTCTTTGAGGACACTTGCTCGCAAGTGATCCGGATTATTATGCTATTAAAACTTTTGATTTTGATTATGAGGTGTTATGGGTTGATGACATGTTGTTTTACTGCATTGACATAGACAGGTGCTATTGACTTGGTTTTACAGAGTGTGAAGGATTTTGGACCTCGACGATGCAGAGGCGTCGATGAACCCTTGGACTCCGGATCGAGTCAGGGAGTGTACCATTGGGGTTGGATTGTATTAATGTGATATTAGTGCATCTGAATAGATGATATGATATGGATATATTCTGACACGATTTGTTGATGATGCAGGCTAACGATAGCTTTCCGACCAGACTCACATGTGGAGTAAAGGGGTCACACATGACTACCAGAGATGTTGAGGGAGAGGAGTGGACAACAACCATGCCACAACCTACTAGCACTCCCGCTGTGGATCGAACTGTAGGTTAACGTTTACCTAGTTCGAGAGGACCCACGATGCCGTGAGGGCAGACTGCGACAGTCACTCATGATGATTCTAAGGGGCACGCAATAAGGCAGGGGCCTTATTCCTTAGAGGCCCTTAGTCTCCCACAGGTTCACCTGGTGGAGTATTGACTCTAGGGGTTTTTTATTTCTACCAAGTCAGTCAAGAGGCGAGTGGCACCCTTGGAGAACGTGGTGTGACCTGAAGGGCACGTCGCACAAGAAAAATGGAAACAGGCGAGTGGCACCCTTGGAGCACGTGGTGCATCCTAAAGGGCACGTCGTGCAAGAAAAATGAAAAGAGGCGAGGGGCACCCTTGGAGCACGTAGTGCGTCTTGAAGGGCATGTCACACAAGAGAAACATAAAGAAGAGAGTGGCACCCTTGGAGCACCTAGTGCGTCCTGAAGGGCACGTTGTGTTGTTTTGATAAAGGAATGAACCTAGACATCTTTAGGATGAACAATGTGATAAGAATTTTTAAAAAAGATTTTCCCTAATAAAATGTTTCCCATCACGAAAATTAAGGTCTAGGTCTAAATCATGCTAGTGGTAAAATTTTATCCTTTTTATTAAAAAAAAAAAAAAAAAATTATATATATATTAAAAAAATAAATAAATAAAGAGTATGATCTTCGTTAAATCTTGTAACACGAAGGGAGTAAGAAATTAAATTGATTCATAACAAAAAAAATCTGTTGGATTAAAATTTAAAAAGGGAATTAATCGTTTTATTATTTTATGATAATTTAATTTATATAATTAAAAGAGAAAACGGAAAAAAGGGTTAATCTCCACACCTTCCTTTTTGAGTTCTAAATAAAAAGGGGAAAGAAGGAAAATCTAGAATATTAGGAAACTAGGAAAATAGATCAACATAAAAAGGGAAAAAAGAGACATAAGGGAAAAAAAGCGAAAGGTCAAACTTAGTAAAGTATCTACCATTTAAGAGCTTTCTAATTTAAACTGAACTAGCAATTTAATAGTGGGGAAAGTCATTAAAACCTGTAAGAGAATTTGGGGACACCTAGGAGTGATTCTAGGAGTAACTCTAGGTGGGTGGGGGAAATAAGAGAAATTAATTAATTAAAGAAATGAATTAATGGAGGAATGTAGGGGATGGGTGACACTTGTACGAGAAGGACATTTTAGGAATTTTTAAAAAAAGCTTTAATTAAATAAAATTTTGGGAAAGGAAGGGAGTTCAAAACTCTATATAATGAAGGAAGGAGAAGGATGAAGGAGATTCTTCTGTTTGTGTAACGTTACACTGCAGAAATATCTATTTAACTGATTTAACTTGTGGGAGTTGGGATACCCAGCTCAGTGAGGAGTGGTAGCTCGGCTTTGCGAGGCGAGATGGAAGCTAGTCGAAATCTCTAGATAGTGAGTGTGTGGCCCCTTTGTGGCTCAGGGGGCTAAGGGGGAAGAAGAGTACCCCTAGCATTGGTTGGGAGGTACCAGTGAAGTCTCGCCGGTCGACACGCGGGAGTGGAAACAAGCACGTGGGACGTCCACTCCGAACAGGTAATGGTATGCTTTCTTCGTTTTGTATGGTAAATTGTTTTAGAACTTATGCTTGAATCTGCATTTTTATTTGGGTAAGTGAACTGATTGTCTAGATGGGTTTCTGAGATTTTCTTAGCCTAGCTTGATGATAGATTAACTCCCATGGATTCATTTCCTTGCACGTCTTGACCACCTTGCTGCATTGATTGTGACCTTCGTGGTTGTTTAGCCTTCGTCCCTAGCTCACCAGTCCTCGCCTAAGCAGTCGGCCAGGAGCCTGATCTACGGTCGTCGCCTTAGCGTTAAAAGACCTATGGATCTCAATGCCCTACTTTTCTGTGCGATGATGATGAGCGAAGGGCGCACCTATTAGCCGGCTACCCTTGATGTTTGTCCCTGGATGATTGTTGATTCTGCCATCTGGAAACGACCTCTGCATGTGGATTATCTTGTGTCCTGGTTGGTTTTTTCTATGCCCTAACTGATAGAACCCATGTCATCATTCCATGACCTTTCCCATTGGATACTTGCGTCCTCTTATTGTTGTATGCATTGTATTGGGGTTATAGCAATTGAAGCACGAATTGATTCCCTGTCTGCAATTTTGAGTATTCTGGCAATGGAAAAACACAATGGTTTCATGTTTGTTTTTGTTTATTTATTTTGTATTATGGCAAAGGAAAAGTGAAATGATTTCATGTCTGCAATTTTTTATAATTGGCATTCTGGAGATGGAAAAGAGGAATTAATTCTTGTCTGCAACTTTTTATTGGGTATTCTGGCAATGGAAAAACAAAATGGTTTCATGTCTGCTTTTTTTTATATTTGTATTCTGGAAAAGGAAAAGAGAAATGATTTCATGTCCGCAAATTTTTATAATTGGCATTCTGGCGATGGAAAAGAGGAATTATTTCTTATCTACAACTTTTTATTGGGTATTCTGGCAATGGAAAACGAAATGATTTCTCTGTCTGCATTTTGTGTTTACTTGAGGCGATTTTTACCCTTGTTCAAGACTGAGATATGCTTAACAGCATCCTGCTACTGAAGTGTTGTTTAAATTCCCACGAAGTTGCCTTCAAAACTTATGATTGTTTGCTGCCTTAATTGACCACGAATTTCCCTTGATATTGTGACTGAAATTGCAATAAAAGACCAAATTTGCCTTCAAATTGTGGCTTCATTTTTCCCCTAAATGATGGACTGCATTTCCTATAGCTTTCCTTCAGATGAGGCCTGGCGTTCCTGTTTCGTACACAACAAATTTGAGATTGCCTTGCCGATTGAGAATGGGATTGTTTGTAATTTTGTTTTTTCTTTTGGGGATTGCATGCAATTTCGTTTTGTTTTTGTCCAAGGAGAGATTAAAATAATAAACGAGATTACCCATTGAGAATGGGATTGCACGTATGTTGTTAGGTTATTTTTTCACAAACAGGATAAATTAAGAATGGAGACATCCCCGTGTGTGGAAAAGGGGTCTCCTAGCATATTTATCAGGAATCCCTGAGCGTTACTTCCTTGGACTGTCAACTTCTTCCACTGCTCATGCAACGAATCTCCCTCAATGCTCTGCACTGACATTCTTCCCCTCACTCGACAAAATTGCCTCTGTCCCTCTGCGCATTCTGATGTTTCTTACCTTCCTCCCGACCTCCCCCTTTTTGCTGTGTACCATTACCAACGCCCTGCCAACTCTTATCCAAGTGTGTTTCTAATTCTGGCGTTTCCTTTAAAGACTTGGACAGTTTAATTTTAAACTCTCCATGGGAATCCTTACACCTGTGTGTCATTGCATTAACTAGACGAGAATCTATTGACTTATGCATCATTACAGTCAAGGAATCTTTTTAAGTGCTTAAATTATATTTTATACAGTGAAAGTACTACACTGCATTATGTTGAGTGTAATATCAATGGCATGAATCATTTTAGTGTGTTTAAATTATAATTTATATAGCAGAAAGGAATACATTGTATTATGCCTGAGTTTAATATTAGTAGCATTATTATATTAATTATATTATGGTATGGAAGAATCTTATTATTCAAGCACTTTAGCATTGATGAGGATTTCATTTGCAAGTCGAATCCCAAGACTCACTTGATGAAGAATTTGGTGGTTGGGCTTCTAATTTTGAAAATGTTTTTAGGAACTAAATTTTTATTAAATTATGACAAGACTATGCGAAATTATTCCAGTAGTTGTAAGGATGTTAGATTATTGTTTTGCATATTAAAGTATGATTATTAATTGGCAACTCCTCTTGCGTTATTACATTTATTTAATGCTTGATGGATTGACCAGCTTTCTTCTTGCTCCTTGGAATGGTAATGAACCGTGAACGAGCGAATGAAATCCTCATGCTACCAATTTATGTCAGCACAAGATAATTAACTTAATTATATTCTAATTCACCACTATCTTGTTGAGTTAGTCCTTGAGCGTACCAGCTTATATGTGTTACATGTCGATGTGGAGTTGACCTCTTGCTCCTATAAATTTTGATGGTTATATTTTAGACTTGTGCATAATTAAAAGGAATACTTGTAAATACCTTGCGTCGATGATTAGCTTGATTGACAGTAGGGTCCTTTCGTTAGTAGATTTCTTATAATAAAGTTTGGGACCTCTTGCGCAGTGAATTTTATGTCATGCTTCATGGATTAGAGATTGTTTATTTACAACTTAACTTACCCTTGCATTGTCACGATCTAGTGGTATGATCCCTCATGACTGGATCATTGCGCGCATTGATTGACAAGTGATTTGTTAACCCGACATTGGATCATGTGTTTACTTATTAATGTTGTCGTCTGTTTAATTGGGGAAATTTTAATCGTGTGCCAAGGAATTTCTGTGTTACCTGAATCGGTTTAATAGAATGATGTCCCGGGATGTTCATGGATGATGCTCTTTAGCTTAGTCGTTTATATATTTGTCGGAATAAATGGTCATAATTTTCTTCAAGCTTCTTGGTGCGCTATTATGCTATGCTTTCTATGCTGATGTGTTGCGCAAACTTCATTCCTGTTGATATTGTCAAGTTGTGATTCTACGAATCCTTGTTGATGTTAGTGACCTATTGTTTAAAAAGAAAAAAAATTACTTGTAGGGCGTAGTATGTGTCATAAGGACGGGTTGTCACAACATGCCTTTGAAAACCTTTATTTGGATTTTTTCCTTCTGTTCAACCTTCCTTTTGATGTATTTCTGAAATTTCATCCCTTATGAGTGTGAAATTTCATCATGTAGTACTCTGATATGTCTTCTCTATAATTCCACAGGTCTGATCAAAATTTGATGTGCCAAGTGAAATTTATGGTAACTTTACCAAAACTTGTTGATTTATGGCCCTTTCCTAAGAGTGAACATTATACAACATGCCACGCATCCAATATGTCAGATATGGTTCTAAATTTTTTACCAAAAATACTATGGATTGCCCTCCTTCCAATAAAACTAGTTTCACTAATTTTTTATCTTTACTAAATCATATATGATTGTTTTACCTAGAACACATTTTTGAGACTAGTTATAGGAATAGTCAAATACTCCTACCTTCTACAGCCTATATCTCAAAAATTAAAGTGAGCTAAAACATGAAATTTTTATCACGAGTACTTCACAATGTCGCTTTGGATTTTGAAAATTGACAATTTGAAACATCACCAAAAAACACTTATAGCGAATTTCCCAAAACAACCCATTTGAAACTGATTTTAGGACTATTAAAAATCCCTAACTTACAAAGGATAAACTCTAAAATTAGAATGAAATAGAAACTTAAGTTTTTACCACATGTACTTTACTATGTCCTCTTGGTATTATGAAAATTTCACATTCTGAAACTTTACAGAAATAAAGTTATGAGTAGTGAGTGGAGGGGATTGGTGTCTCCTACTAAGTTGGTTCTTAGTGGAGGGGATTAGTGTCTCTAGTAGATTGGTTTCTATGAATATATCTAAGAGTAGATAGGTGTCACTAAAAAAAAAATATTTTTTCCTCTTGCTAAGTTAGTGCTTAGTGATGGGAATTGGTGTCTCCAGTATATTAGTGTCTACAAAGATATATAAGAGTAGTTTGGTTCCTACCAAGATTTGTACTGGTGGGGATTGGTTTATCTAGTAGGTTGATTCCTATAGATATCTGTAACAGTATATTTGTGCCTACAAAGAGTTATAAAGACAATTTTTGTGGTTTTCTCCTGAAAGGGTTTCTTTAACGACCCTAATTAAATAAATATTTAAGGACTATAAGTAAAAATTAATTAAAGAAGATAATTGTGATTAACTAAGTAATACTCTAAATACGGATCACATTTAATGACCTGAGAAATAAAATTTAAAGGATCAATGAAAAATGATATAAAATGGTTGCATATGCAGAGAGGGAGCCTATGAATCCCGAGAAGATAAAACATTTAAGGAGGGAGAAGGGACAGGCACGGAGGGTGGTTGGAGGAGTAACTGCAAGAGTCAGTGAAGGAGGGATAAGGGAGGCAGGGAGGATTATGTGAGGGGTATTCGACATTGGAGGGGGATGCTGGAGGATTTTCAGACTTGTTGTGAGTACAAAGTTTTTTTTTTTACTGTGGCATTTGATCAGGGGAGGCACCGATTTGTTGGAGGTTTTGGGCACGGAGGGCCAAGATATCCGTAGATATCCTAGAGCTAGGTAGTTTTCCTAGTTGGCAGGGAGGACAGTAGTTTTGGGCAGTTATTTTCCTGTTTGTGGCAGGATTGATCTAGTAGCAGGGAGCAGGAAGGAAGCAACAAGGCACAGAGGCAACAACAATTAGCATCAGAACCAGGTACTTTGTTAAGTATGTATTTATTTCTTTCTGCCATGAAATCAGTATCTATTGATAAATCTAAGTTGTTGGAGTTGCTGTTATGAAAAACAATATTTTGCTATGAAGTTATTGTTTCAGTTTACTTGATGAAAATGTTTATGAAACTTAATGGTGTTTAGAACTACCTGGTTGTTATAGTTTCCACGTAAATATTGTGTTTCATGTTCTATAGTTAATATATCTCATATTTTATTGTTTTATTATGGTTGATTAATTTTTTAAAAAGTAAAGAATTTTCTTATATTGATGCACCCCCTCCTCTCAGTATAAGTGTGTGCTCAACAGAAGAAATATGAAGGGGGAGTTGGAAAGGAGGAGAGGAGATGAGGATTGGAAAGAGAGAAAGGAAAAATGTGGTGGGATAGGGGAGGGTGGATATGAGGGGTACATTGGGTGCAAGGGATGAAGGGGTTGGAGTAAGAGGTTATAAGATAAGGAAGGTGGACGTGTATGGGTGGCAAAGGGGGATGGGTGAGAACAGGGAGATATAGGTGATGCAAGGGTAGGCGGGTATGATGGGGTGGTGCAAGAGAGGAAAATGGTGGATGGGTAGGGAAGGGAAATAGGTCGCATGAGGATATAGGTGAGACTAGGAAACATAGGAATGAAGGGGTGGGGAGAGAGGGTTAATGGGGCAGGAGGTAAGGAGAGAAAGTATTATTCATAAAATCACATATGTGATCTCTAGAACATGTACATGTTCCTAGAGAATGTGCATGTTCCTAGGGCATGTGAACATTCTTATAGCATGTGCACATTCCCAAAGAATATGTGCATTCTTTTCATTTCGATTTTTTATTTCTAGAAGTAGTTACAACTCTAACATACATGTTTTATGAGTTGGTTTTCTCATATATAGGTTCTGTATCAAAAACTTGGTGGTTTAGGATGCAAATGCATTAAAACTTCCATTTTTCTAAATACCTCTCTATATCTCTATTTTTTATATTATTTTTCTATAGGATACACAAATCTATTATCGTTGAAACTATAGACACATATAGAGTCGGCTATTAAAATTATAAATATATCATTTTAAAAATATATATTATTTTTTTTCTATTTTTAATATATTTTTGTCTAGACATATATCAGAATCTCAAAATCCATACCTCCTTTATTCCCACTATAAAAAAAAATCCTTAACTATTTATAGAATAAGTTTTACGCTGCACTAGTACAAACTAAGATTTAAAATCTAAAAATAAATAAATAAAACGTTTGATAATGGTAATACCCTTATACCTAGAATTAATGGAAGGCCTTGTAATTTCAAGGATACAATGACTTTCATAATTAAAAAAAATAGCATTATAAATTTTGAAATAATAGTTGTGTACAATAACAATATGTTCTCTAAAATTCTACAAAAAAAAATTAAGGGAATTCCATCATTTAGGTACTCAAATATATCACTAGCAGAAACATATGCATTATTTTGCATGAAAAATAACATACCAATGTTATGAAAACTCAAATTTCACATAGTCATACACAATTTCTATAAACAAAAATTATATATTCGGAAAGCTAATTAATTTTCCTACATTTCTTATTTTTTCACCATATTAAATTCATTATGAAAGTACCTTGAAGAATCCCTACAAGTTAATAGACTATTGTTTGTCATTGTTTTCATTGCCGCTAACACATCATGAAAGACGATGATGATTAGCTTGCATCCACCGGAATTCAATCCTAAGATGTTTTTTCTTTGTAATTAAAAACAATATTAAAATATTGTAAGCATATATATCAAATATAAAAATGATAAAAGAAAAATTGACGAAAATAATAAAAAACATATAATGAATAACTTATCAATGAATGATATTCATTTCCCCTTCAAAGTTCCATACTCATAACAATGTTTCTATGTGCTTCCCTTTTAATTCTTCACTTTCTTATTCCCCTACATTCATTCCAAAGGAAATAACATTTATTGTCACCATATTGATTCTTTAACCTAGCAATGGTATTCAAATTGCCATCCCTATCAAAACCTAACATGGTTATCTATTACAAAAAAATCTATTGAAGAAATATGAATGCAATATAAAATATATATTCAAAGAATACCACACATGTAGAATTCCAAATTTGTTCCACTAGTCAAATTTATTAATAATCTGAGTTGGTATAACCTGATTAACATCATCATTCCAATGATAATAAATCTAAATTATGAAGTTATGGTGTATCACTGGAATTATGGCACTTGTCAAAAACAAAAAGAGAAAATACAATGTAATTTTCAATCATTTTTAAAAATTTCCAATGTCACAAACGATTTTCATTATCAACATCAGAAAATAACATCATATTATGCACCCAAATGTAGTGATGGAATCTATAAAAGTGATATAAAATGGCATGGTAATGCACTACTAGTCCACAATAGTGGGAAGGTTATTTTAATGAATTTCAATTATTGTAATGAGTTGTACCAATCTAAATGTTGTTTCACAATGAAACATTAAAGAGAAACAACTTGGTGTAAAGAGAAATAATGAGTGATGTGACAAGTTGAAATGGCCATCATCAAACAATGACCAATTTGTTGGACAATAGTTGTTAGAACTTGGTAGGCATCATTCAATAAGATGCATTCACTAGAAGCTTTATTTGTTGGATTGCATAAATGATTAAAGGATCAAGGATACTTTGAAAGGTGGGAATTGTTATTCTAATTTCATAAAATACTTCAACTCAAACTGAGGAATATATTCCAGTCATTAGCTATTTGATCCACCCTTATCTAAACAAAATATTTCTACAACTTTCATATGGGAAAATTGATGGGTATGATGAAAGAAAGGACTAGGCACACATGCAAATAAAAATGATTTGCATGCATTATTTCTATTGTTTTTGTTACTTTTAGAGTGGATTTGCACCTCTCTATGTATATTTCTATTACATTTGAGGTATTCCATGAAATTCACTACAATTCATAGGCTTATAATATGTGACAACGTATAAGTTTATAAGAATTTTTCTCTTAGGACCGATAAAATGATTTAGTCTCCTAATGTTCAGTGGAACTATTCCATCTTCTTATCTATACCATAAGCTAAACCACAAATATCCTAAATAGGTTCACATACAAGTGATTTCTAAGGATTATAACACATATAGTATATGTGTTATAATATAGCAGATAGTGTATGTGTTATAATATAACACATATAGTATATGTGTTATAATATAACAAATAGTATGTGTTATAATACAACACATATACTATATGTGTTATAATACAACACATATACTATATGTGTTATAATATAAAACATATACTATCTGTCATATTATAACACATATACTATCTATGTTATATTATAACACATATACTATATGTGTTATATTACAACACATATACTATGTGTTGTATTACAACACATATACTATGTGTTGTATTACAACACATATACTATGTGTTGTAATATAACACATATAGTATATGTGTTGTATTATAACACATATACTATCTGTGTTATATTATACCACATATACTATATGTGTTATATTACAACATATATACTTATATACTATATGTAGTTTCTAAGCAATGTCTACCTTTTAATTAGATATCTAAATATATTTTATAAAAAAACATTTTTTATGGTTTAAACTTATTATTATATTTAGAAATATGCAAATTTAACATTTTAGTGATAATCAACCTAAGAAAAAATAAAAAATAAAATTGTGTAGTGACTAACCAATGTCTACCTTTTAATTGCATATCCATGTAAGCTCTACAAAACAAAATTTATTATTTAAACTTGTTATTATATTTGAAAAAAATGCAAATTTAACATTTTAGTAATGATCAACTTAAGAAAAAATTACAATGGACAAAATACAATCATATTATAGTTGTTGTTGTTGAAAAAATGTCTTACAACTTTTACAACTAAGATGAAAACAAAATAAAATCATATTATTGTCAATGTTGTGGACAAAAAGTCTTACAACTTTTACAAGTAAGATGAAAAAAAAATTATATTATTACAACTAAGATGAAAACAAAATAAAATCATATTATTGTCAATATTATGGACAAAAAGTCTTACAACTTTAACTTTTACAACTAACATGAAAAATAAATAAAATCATATTATTGTTAATATTGTGGACAAACGGTCTTACAAAATTCTTAAAACTATCCAGTTTAATACTCAATATTTTAAAAGAAATCCAAATGGAAAAAAATGGTATGAAGATAAATATATAATAGATGTTATGAAGATAAATACATGGTTCAAAATTAGAAATGGCATTGAAATAAATATTTGTAAAATGTGTGAAGGCATAAATTATTATTATTTTAAAAATATTAGAAAAAGATATTAATATAGAAAGTATAAAAAGAAAAAACTTTGGGAAAAATTAACCATAAGAAAGATGTTAATTTTAATGGTGTGAAAAAGTAAAACATATTTAATCATTTTGGAGTTTCAACATGAGATCATATTATTTAGTTATTATTTTTTTAATACAGTGCGAAAATTTATCAAAACTAGGTTGTCAATTAGCACTGGGGACAGCCATCACTTGTTGCTATCTACAAATGCAAGCTGACTCATCACCATTATTTAAGGAAAGCTTGATGGTGGTCTCTAAGAAAGTAAACTTACACTCCTGCCAAATATCTCTAAGTCTTAAACCATTAACCTATCTCCTTATATCCCAAAAAAACTAGCTATTAAATTATCTTTTAATATAAATTAAAAATTAATAAAAAAATATTATAAAATTAAATACCAACATACATTATATTAAAACCAATTTTAGTGATATCATTCTAAGCCTATTGTGATTCTACTCCCATTTAAGCAAAGAGACCATTCTTGTTTGTTCTTTCTCAGTGTACGTCATTGCTGAGTGCTACCTGCTATACTTCTCAGCGTGCGTCACTGTTGAGTTTGACAAATTAAATTTTATTATCCCAAAGGCCAAAGTCTTTGGCAAAGCCAAACGAACCAGGAGGCCCCGCTTATCACACGGCCTCTCTAATATTTTTTATTTTTGTGGACCTCTTGACACTCGGAAAGGACAATCGAGCAGTCATTGTTTACACACCGTCTAAGTTGTTGCTTACAAACAGCCCTTTAATCACAAGCAAACAAATAAGCCTCGTCGCTTTTGTCACATTAATTTTATAAAATTTTGGGGTGTCCAAGTTGGCGTAGGGGGTTTTTCATTATTATTAAATAAATATTTATTTAATAATATATTGTATTTTTAATAATAGAATAAATTTTTTAATGTAATTTTTTGTTATTTGTTTTTTGTTTTATCTGTTTTGGAATATTCTTAAAATGATTATTTTAAATTTTAGAGGATCAGTGTATGTTCATTTAGATTTATTAAGCATGGAGTAATATATTGGAAGTATTAATGGTTGGATTTATTAATCATGGGAAGTATATGGCTGAGAATGGAATACTCACTTCATGTATTGTTTATGTAAATTGAGTTGAGTTGATCTACTGGTTGCATCTAGAGTAGTGAGGTACACATCTTAAAAAAAAATCAAATACTGAGAGGGTTCAAACATCTGGTTATTCAATATATTGTGCTTTCTAGATGTGTATATA
>ML809199.1:246925-261367 GCA_009831015.1 Picea engelmannii
ATTTTCACCTACCCACACACACCTTAGTCTGTTTTGAAGCAGAGTAAACAACATTGACAATAGATTATATTTTAAGCAGCCTGGAATCACACATTCTGACGATTTCACCATCTAAACTTTAACGTCAGGGAACTATCGAGAGTTTGAGTTTTTACTATAATTATTAACCCATCTGTTTGAATGGCCCTTTACTCGTATTATTATCATTGCTGCAGGTGATGTGATAAAATGGCAATCTTTTCAGCACACAGCAGATCACTTTCAAAAGCTTTTAGGGAGGAGAGAAACACATTTGGTCCCGTCAATGTACCGGCAGACAAGTATGTAACCTCTCTAAATATTTTAGATTCTTGCCAATTTGAAATGTTGGGTTTCTTTTTTTCCTCTTTTCTGTGCATTAGCAGGATTTGAATATAAAATGCTGTAGCATATATGCACATTGTATAATTACTAGCACAGCTGATAATACAGTAGTTGGAAAACGCGGAAAGGTATTGGCTTATAAAGAATTTATTAAATTTTATTATTGATTAACAAATAAAAGGTTGGGCTTCATTTATCTGGTGTTAATATTTTAATTTATGTTAATCACTTGCGTGGCAATCAGTTAGCTATCAAAGTAATTTTTAAATATGATTAGGTAAATGTAAAAAAGTAAACACATAAACTGATGTCTTTATAATAGCTAAGAAGTTAATGATTGAAATCACAGCCATTTATTTTGTGTGACTACTAAGAATATCCCAGCCATATTTAATCGTGTCCATAGAAAACTTATTAAGCACTAAACCCCTATTAAATCTGCCCATTGTCAATAGGTGTAAGCCTTTGGGCGTAATAAAAGAACTTTTACAACTCATATTAATGCATCATTATTTTTATTTATGAAATCAGATGACATACATCTTCATGAAATCACAATTTTTAGTTTTTTTTGTTGTTTGAATTGTATTTCTAAATTTAGAAATGAATTCAGTATGCTGAAAATCATACAGAATTAACCACTCAAATCAA
The DNA here is from genome assembly GCA_009831015.1 of Picea engelmannii. NCBI lineage: Eukaryota > Viridiplantae > Streptophyta > Pinopsida > Pinales > Pinaceae > Picea > Picea engelmannii. The sequence continues at coordinate 247,940 of ML809199.1, forward strand.
ATCTGTAAATCCAACAAATTCTCATAGAATTTTAAACAAAATAAAAAGAAAAATATCATCAGAAAAAACAAAAAATAGAAAAGTTAGACTACCACATTTTAATTACTAAAGTACAACTTTATATTAATATTGCCATATTATAACTTTCAATGTTAAGTAACAGGATGGATATTCATCAATATATTATCAATCTATTAAATTTTATCTTATCTATTAAATGATGAATAATATAGTGTCTCAAAAGTACCCTAACAATCATTGATGGTGTGCTCAGTAAATAATTTTTAATTTTCACTGAAATAAACTAGAGTTGTGCCAAAGAGATTTCATGATTGCACTTTACTTGCTTCTAACCCTATCGAAGAAGTGCGCTTGCGCTTTCCACCATCATGGCTCCTATCACATTTCTCTTACCCCATCAAATGGAATATTTTAGATTTTAAATATTTTAGCAAGCAAAAAATGTAAATGCCCTTCCATAATGGTTTAAAGGGTCTAGATGGGTATTGGGTTAGATGGTCGCTTTCCACCTTTCCACCATCATGTGTGCAGGGCTTCTATTACGGTTATCTTAACCCATGGAATGGAGTATTTTAAGTTTTAACGTTTTTTAGCCAACGAAAATGTAAATTTCCTTCCAAGATGGTTTAAGGGATGGTCTTTAAGTCAATGACTTTTTTCATGGCATTAATTTTATTTTATTATTATTACATAAATATTACTTCGAGATTTTTGTTAATATACACACTATTTGCAAGCAGTTGTAAAATCTTTTCATACAAGTGTCAAATTAGGTGTTATAATATAACACCTATAATATATGTGTTATAATATAACACAAATAGTATATGTGTTATAATATAACACAAATAGTATGTGTGTTATATTATAACACATATACCATTCCTCCCTCACTTCATACAATGTAATTTTATTTTATTATTATTACATTAAATATTATTTCTAGATTTTTATTAATATACACACTATTTTTATAGAGTGTAATTTTATTTTTTTATTATTACATTAAATATGATTTCTAGATTTTTACTAATATATACACTATTTACAAGCAGTTGTAGAACATTTTCATACAAGTGTCAAATTAGGTGTTAAAATATAACACATATACTATACTATATGTGTTATATTATAACATATATAGTAATTTTGTTTCACTATCATCACATTAAACATCATTTTCATATTTTCTAGAAAAAAATATTCAATGCTTATTGATTATTGACTTTATCCAAAACCCATATGATTCCAAAATTAAAAAATCATAATCACATGCAATTTCAATTTATTATCCATTTCCAACAACTAGATTTCCTTAAACTCACCAAACTTTGTGGTAAAGGTCCACAATTCCCCTAAAATTCTTCGTCCATTGTTGCTTTTCCTCCCTTCCATCTCAATGATCACTAAATTACCATTTATAATTAGATTAATTACACAAGCATTATTGCTACCACAATCTTGCATAAAAAAAAATTATTATTGTATGATGAAAAACAATGAAACCCTTGATAATATACAACTTCATGTGGATTAAGGTTTCTTTAGCAAATACAAGTGATTTTCCAAATTTTCCACATTTGGAGCTTCATTAATGTTTTTATTAACTAAGAATATTGCTTTCAAACACACACTAGTGTGTGAAGTAATATTATACTAGAAACCAAGGAAAGTAATATTATAGTAATTTCAAGCTAAAAAAGTGTACATGGAAAAGGTTTACATGGAAGATTCTTATGTAAATTGAATTATCATAGCAATATGGTAAATGTTCCATGAATTTGATTTTGAATGAGTAGCTAAATACTCCATGAATTTGATTTTGAATGAGTAGCTAACGGTATAGTTACACACATATATTTTTTTGTATAGTTACACATATATCTTTTAATATGAAAGCTTTTACAAACTTATAACAATTTAGAATTAACGAATATTACCTTATTCATTAACCTCGGTTATCTTCTTTAACTAATTATCATTCTAATTATGTATATGCACACCTATTCCAATTAATCTCCACTTTCCAGTGAATCTCAAAATATGTAGTATTGTGTACTCTAACATATATAGAATACAAAGGGTGTTGTGCATTGAGTTGTGAAGATATAAATATATGTTAATAGGAGCTTTGATTATAGTGTTATTTATAAATTAAATAACCTTTGTTTCAAGATTTTTATGTCTTGTGGTAGACAATTATGGTATATTAAGAGAGGTTAATTTAAAAATACCTTTGCATTGTTTGGGTGCTGATAAATTTATGATCATTTGTTTTTGTTAGTGTTTGGGTGTTGATAAATCTATGTTCATTTGTTAGAAGACTGGTGAGAAAGGGGAACACAACATTCTTTTGATAGTATGCATTGAATGAATGGTGGTACCTTTTTAATGCATAGAATTAATAACATCTAGCCTTTGAGTATTTCAAATTTCAAATTACATAAAAATCGTATTGGGTTATACTTAAAACATTAATATGAATATCAGTTTATTGGGCAAGTTTAGCCACGAACAATTAGAAAGGGTATATATTCTACAAATTAATAATATATACTAATAGTTAGGCATATTCAAATTATTTTGGCACATAATTAAGAGATATTGAAGAGATTCAAAGTCTTTTATTTTTTTTATTTTAAATAATAAACATTTTGCTAAAAAATATTATAGAAAGGAAAGCATGTAGAAAAGGGTACCTATCCCTCCAAGTTGTTACGCAGGGATGATTTTAGGGGCTGAATAAAATTATTTTACCTTCAAAATCGCCAAAATTTTATACAAACTATATAAAATCCTTACAAATTTGAATTTTTTTTATAAAAATATCGTCAAACATTTTATAGTTGGCATAGGAAGGATTAGTAAGATTCGCCAAGGTTTCTACATTTTAAAATAAATTTCCATCTTTAAAATCATCCCTATTACTACGTTTCCCAATGTCTAAATTTTGCAGAGGAAGGAGACAAGTCTAAAAACAGCCTCAAGACATAAGGGATGAGCACCAAACTTTGCTTGAATGATGAATTGGGAGACCTTATGTTTGCAATGAAGCATGCAATACAACATAAACTATTGGACTCTCTCAATTTTAGTTTAATGAATTAGAAGTAAGCCATCCCCTAGATTCTAGATTAATAAAGTACAATGAGCTTGGTAATCGAGTTGTATAGATTTAAGTGAGATTCATCTTGGAAGAGCTAACGTGAAAGTGCATATGAAATCATTGATTCTTGAGTGGGAGAGGGGACCATATACCTTGTTGAGTTGAGGCAAGAAGGCCTACCTCAAACTAAACCTAAAGCCTTTGCATTGCACCCTCAAGTATGTATATGTTGTGGTCACCTCAATCTCACTACTTCTGAAGAAAAAATGATGATTTGATAAAGAACTCTTGGACACATAAAATATCATAACCTTAATTTTTCTAAGGTTTATCTCCATCTATATAAGGTCAAAAAAGCATATGTCCTCTCCTACTTTCTTGGGACTTTATTTGTGAAAGAAAATAATCAAGAGCTCTTGGACACATAAAATATCATAACCTTAATTTTTCTAAGGTTTATTTCCATCTATATAAGGTCAAAAAGGCATATGTCCTCTCCTTCATTTTTGGGACTTTATTTGTGAAAGAAAATAATCAGAGATTCCTAGATAATGAATATCTAAGTCTTGCTTTACTATATATATGTAGAGGGAAAGGTCAAATCATATAATTTTGGTAAGTAGATAGGTGAAAACTTATATAAAAGAGTAAGGGATGGTCAAACAATGTCAAGTAATTATTTCCTAGTAAGTGTTTTCATAGGCTTCAATAAATAAGCCAAACCAAATAGGAGATATATATATATATAATAAAGAGAACAAAGACACCACTTTAATTTGTATTGTATGGGTAAGTGTTTTCATAACAAGTGTTGCTAGGGTTGGAATGTGTTGGAAAATGGCACTTGTAAACATCAGATGAACAAGTATGTATCAGTTTCTAAATTGCATAACATTTTATCTCTGATAGAGAAATAGACATGTATAACATAGATTCTTATGATCATAGACATAAGATGTGTTTTGACTATGTTCTGCTTGTATTTATGATAACATTTTCCAGATACTCTCTGCTTACAATTTTTGAAAAAAATGACTATTTCTATTAAATAATTGAATATGACTATTTTCATTGAAGAATTGAATAATGCAAAGAATTGAATATCACACTGTATTCTTTGAAAACATGACTATTTCCATTAAATAATTGAATATGACTATTTCCATTGAAGAATTGAATAATGCAAAGAATTGAATATCACAGTATATTCTTTGAAAACATGACTATTTCCATTAAATAATTGAATATGACTATTTCCATTGAAGAATTGAATAATGCAAAGAATTGAATATCACAGTGTATTCTTTGTAAAACATCTAAGGGTCGTGCAAGGCATTCTCATGAGGTACACTCTCAGCATGATATTTTCTTATACCAATGGTCTCATCGGCATGCTTCCATCAACGAAGGTGTCGATGAAGTATCTACAGATGATTATGAATATTCAAATAAGGGACATGAAACAACATTCTTTCTTGTCCCATGGTATGGGCATGAGAGATGTTGGAAGGGAAACAGTCTTTATACCCTGAAGAAGGAAGCCAAATAAACATGTTATTCTTGAGTATCTCTATAAAGGAACTGCTGAATAAACATTAATCAAACAACTACATGAATTCTAAGGAAATAAAAATGAAAATAACATGAATATTCAGAGGAGGGACACGAAAAAACATTATTTCACATATGTTGAGGGTTGGGTGCAATCTGTGAACTATTTATACCCATCACAATGAAGGGAAGGATGCAACAAAAGTTGCTTTGTAGACAATCTCTGAGGTGTTGTAACCACATTCTTTCACATATGTTGAGGGTTGGGTGCAATCTGTGAACTATTTATACCCATCACAATGAAGGGAAGGATGCAACAAAAGTTGCTTTGTAGACAATCTCTGAAGTGTTGTAACCAGAGTTTGGGTCTTCACAAAGAATTAATGAAACATTTACATAAGTTCTAAGGGAACTAAAAATGAAAAAAATGTAACAATGAGATGGCAGGTGAAGAACTTATAGATGTCACTTTTCTACAAAGTATTTTGATCAGCAACATTCTTTCTGGGAATGACAGATGTTGAGGGTTATTTCACAGGAGTTCATTGTTAATAGGAGCTAGTTGTTCATTGTTAAGAGGAGCTAGCTAACGTCAGTTGTCATGAAAGCTGAGAAATTGACCACTTTTACTCTTGCAAATAAGAGTCTGGGGGAATGTTGGTCTGGGGAATGACAGATCTTGAGGGTTGTTTCAAAGGAGTTTGTTGTTAATAGGAGCTAGCTAACGTCAGCTGTCAAGAAAGCTGAGAAGCTGGCCACTTTTTCTCTTGCAAATATCTCATGTTGCTAGCCAACTTCTATAGTCAAATATTTCTCTTTTGCTTATATTTTGTGTTTACTACGTTGGTCTGCATATTCTGCTGAAATATAATCTCCAAACAGGTTATATAAATCTGTGCAGCTCAAAAAAATAGCTTCCAGTAGCTTTTCGTGGGTGAGGGGACCCTGCAAGCTAGAGATAGATAGCCATTTTGCAAGAAGGTAAGAACTATGATAGCCATTTTGCAAGAAGGTAAGAACTATGGAAGGAAAAACGAGGCAGCCTTGAAGCACATCAATAAAGATAATTCAGTATTGGAATAGTTTGTTATAGCTCTCTTACACTTTTGCGACAACAATAGTTGCAGATATTGTAGCATGGGCTCCTTCCCGTAGATGAATTAAGTCGAATTAAGTCCCCTTCAATGACGAACAACTAAAACAAAGACGGACGGTATAGGCATTAAATTTCTATGGAAAGAATAAAGTAAATTTTAATGGGAAATAAATAACCATGAAGAACAAATGAATGGACATGACTCACTTCAGGATGAGAAGCTAAAAATTGCCATATTGTTTCTTGTAATCATGTCAATGATGAGGTGCAAGCATTTTCCCCAATCTATTTGGTAACTGCAAACAGAAAAATTAATTAGAATAGCAAGGCAGATTACACATGAAAGCAGAAGAATACAAGACTGCTTTAAATGTTTGAAATAAATGCCCAAACTATTAGAGCTTTAATACAAGAAATTCAAGTATAAACAGTATTACACAATATCCTCATGTAGTGCAAAGGTACATTTGCCAAAAACAAATGGATCAATCATTTGATATTCAACCAATAAACTAAATAGTAGTATTTGGCATAATATAATCCTTTTAACAATGAGAAATTAACTATGCATTAGCAATAACAATTAAACTTACAATTGAACTAATTCTGATATGTGCACTGTCTTCTACAGGAATAACACGAATGAAGGATGTCGACAACGATCTTTCATCGAAAAGAGTCGAGTCAGAAGCCTTGTTATATCCGTCCAATGAAATTGATTTATGCGGTGATTGTAATGCGGGGTTTTGTAGATCAGTAGTTTCAGAGATAAAATTGACATATTGTTTCTTGTAATCATGCCAATGATGAGGTGCAAGCATTTTCCCCAATCTATTTGGTAACTGCAAACAGAAAAATTAATTAGAATAGCAAGGCAGATTACACATGAAAGAAGAAGAATACAAGACTGCTTTAAATGTTTGAAATAAATGCCCAAACTATTAGAGCTTTAATACAAGAAATTCAAGTACAAACAGTATTAGACAATATCCTCATGTAGTGCAAAGGTACATTTGCCAAAAACAAATGGATCAATCATTTGATATTCAACCAATAAACTAAATAGTAGCATTTGGCATAATGTAATCCTTTTAACAATGAGAAATTAACTATGCATTAGCAATAACAATTAAACTCACAATTGAACTAATTCTGATATGTGCACTGTCTTCTACAGGAATAACACGAATGAAGGATACCAACAACGATCTTTCATCGAAAAGAGTCGAGTCGGAAGCCTTGTTATATCCGTCCAATGCAATTGATTTATGCGATGATTGTAATGCAGGGTTTTGTAGATCAGTAGTTTCAGAGATAGTTTTGCAATCAAGTACACATGGCTAGTTGCTCCGTATTGATGGATTTACTTTGTTGATTTGTTAGTAGACACTGAGAAAGTCCGATATGGATCTCTTCCAACAAGAACATAATTATTGAGCTTCTCTATAGATTCCATGGTAGGTTGTGCTCAGACTGCAAATTAAGAAAGTAAGAGCCCATGAGCTCAAGACAGTCATCCAATACCTGTAATCAATATAGCCTTGTGTTTTTGGATAATCGGGATGAAGGAACAGAGTAAACTCAGGGATGCCTATATGGACGAGTCATTAAGGTCTGGACTCTGCATCATCAGCACTAGACATTTGGGATTGAGAGCTAACAAAGCTGGTATTTGGAGAGAGCCTAACCGAAAGGCTTATCTGTGTACATATGTCTACATTCACAGATTAGAAGAAAATATGTAGTTGTTAGCATAATATTTACAGGAAGGTGGAGAAGGGATAATTATGAAGACTATAGGATACAACTACTTGTAATAACCTCAAAACTGAATTCAAAAGGAGTAGCAAGACATATAGATTTGTCTATATTTCATAATAGACTCAAATATGAAGCCACCCCAACATCAAAGTGTAACTATACACTTAATATTTCATTAACTTCAATTTTCAAGAACACAAATACAAAGCTCATTGAATTCTCATGCACCTCCCTTGGAGAGCTCAGGAAAATAGACCTAATCCATGAAACTATTTAAAACCAATTACAAAATTATGCAAGTCTCATATTCTATTTTGTTTAATCTTCATCTCCTATAGTACCTGACCATTTGACTCTAAGTGCTTCATAATCCACAGTGTTTAAACTTTGTACACTACCTCACAAATAGCCTATTTCATTACCTATAGGTATGGTGTTTTCAAGCCCAACAACCTACCCTTGCAGTGTCTCCAGCTTATTACAAGTTACAACTCAAGGCTGTAAACCCCACAGAATCCACAAGCATATTTATTGCAACCTATCCTTGCAGCTAATTACCTGCACCACTTTGCAATCTTTCACCTGAACTGCAAACCAACCTTGCATATTCCCTTTTGCATTACAACCTAAGCTTGCAATATGCATTTTAACCCACAATAGTCCCCCRCCCCAAACACCCAATTAATCAAGATATATGAATGTATATATTTGTAATCAATCTTTTCACAAGTTAAAAAAAATTAAAGAGCACCAAATGTAGCATTGATTGTAGGTATCTTCTTCATTGAATCCCCTTGAATGCACTCTATAAAAATGTCATTAGATATTAGATATGGTCTCATAAATCTAAGTTTCCATGATGGTCGAACATGTTGATGAAGTTATACCATTGGGATTGATTCCTTGTAATTGATATGGATTTCCAATGATGGTGTGATCAGTGAAAGACATATAGTCAATATTAACTGGATTATTGCAAACAGATAAATCTGCACAGAATATTCCTTCGAGGAAATTGCATAAATAGAATACCTCATCAGTTAACCAATTTGAGGCATAAATACAGGCGAAAGTATTGATTATCCTTTGTACGGTGTTATGTAGCATATATATTATAAATATATGGAATTCCATTGAAAAACCATGTTTATGTTGTGTTCTTTATTGATCCGTTTGTATGAATATGCAATTCAAGGTTTACCTAGTACAGTTCTATATCTTTTCTTTATGCTGCAATTTCTGATTTGGATATCTTCAATACTGGAACAAAAGTCAAGTCAGAAAATTTTTTAAAAAAGGCATTACCAACTTATATCCAACTAAAGGTCATCCATGATTTAATATTTATACATAGGCACTAGATTTGGGAGAAATATGGTCGAAGAGATTTTCTTTGCAATATATTCCGATACAAAATCCAGAAATTGGTCAAGTTTTCTAAGCAAAAAGTTCTTCTAGGGAACATATAAGTTGTTCTAAAAATAGGCGAAGTATGAAAAATATAAAGAAGAAACGAAGACAACTAGCTCTTGAATGAAAGAACAGCTAGTCTCCTGCCCAGAAAAAAACTCCAAGGAAAACAAAACTAACATATATGTAGACAAAATTGACAAGAACAACATCAGTTAGATTGATGAAAGTGTGGTTCTTTGGTCAACCTACAGCCATGACTTGAAACTTTGTGATGTGTGTCAGCTCCACACTTCACCAAGATACATAAGATTGGGACCTCAATTACCTAGGAAGCTTGTCGGAGCCAATCACTTGCTAAATAAACCAGCAACAACTTTTTCTTTCCAAAGGGAAAAGATTCCTCTCGTCTATTTAAAAAAAAATAATAAAAAAGCAGAGGATGAAAGAGTTAGAAATCACCTGTTGTAGAAGGGCAATCCGCTGGTTAGTCGCAGACATGACAACAACACAAAAAGGAAAATTTGATGCATTTAGACTGTTGCTCATCTTAAAACCTTCACTGGCCTTGACATTACCTCCCCATGAGACAAAATTTTGATTGATATATTCCACGACCACCTTAGAACACAGAGTATTCTGACAAGGTTATATGTGCAAAGGCTTCACTTTGATTCTATTAAGGAGACCAACTATGAGTGGCCAAACGATCATGATTGAAAATTGTTAAGATGTGGCTTTTCCAAGCCATAGTGAAAATGTATATGCCTAATAAGTATAGATTTATGTTCAAGCCTGCTCAAAATAAAACACCTTTGAATTTAACTGTTCTTGTGAGATGCTTTGGATAAGAATATACACATGTTGGTTCATAATGATAATGCACTTTCATTGAGCTGTTGGGGTGGGTGTGGATAGCACTAATGGAGGGAAGCTTGGATTAATTGGGGGCCATGATTTGGGAAGGTAACTTTTGTTCACTAGAGCCTGCAAAGCAAAGGGATATCACGAATGTACAAACAAAGACCCAATCAAAGCAGGTTGGGCCACTGATGGAGATGAAAAGAAGGATTATACAGCCATCATTGGATGCCAATCAAATGTTCTGCAACATTTCTGAGTCCTTAGAGAAAGAGCTTACCATTGGATTTGTATAGGTGCAGGCCTTGAAATCTCAACTGGTGTTGATTGAAATCTGTCCAGAGGGCACACAGAAGACCTGACTGTTGACTATATTGACTGTTGACTATATTGGCAAATGAGGCAAACTATTTTATTCCTTCCACCTTTAGGGTATTTTTTGGATATCTAATCAATGAAATGTAATTGTGTATGTTTGGTAGTCAAGCCGTTGAGAGGTTCTATGATTGGCAGCCATATGTAACTACATAATATATGTTTTCCTGATCTTTTCTTTGGAGGTTTTGGATGGCCCACAACCTTGGAAATCGAAATGCCAGTGTAAAGGCTATTTGGACCATTAAAAATGGGTCAATTATTAAAGCTTTGAAAGTAATAGAACATGCAATGCACTTCTTTCTTTGCACCTCACCCCCTGCTCACTACTAGCTGTTCTCTCTCTCATGCAAAGCGCATCCCCATATGATTCAAATGGTAACCCTTCATCTATGATATGATCAAACTAAACGAAGAGTTGAATATGCATGCAACTCATCCCCAAATATATATTGAGCATATCTTGTCTTGAGAAACTCGTATTTCTTGATCCAGTAGCTCATAGATGTAGATTGTCCAATGGAGTGGCGATGTTCATGCCGTTAAAGAATTTGAATTTGAGATGGAAAACAATTTGAATTTGGGATGGAAAACAAATATATATATATATATATATATATATATATATATATATATATATAACATTAATGTTAATGTTAATTATATATATATATTTAGTCTATATGATCATTATATAAATGATATAAAAATCTTTTTAATAGTTTAAGAACTATTGCATAATCACTCATATCATTTTCTAAGTAATTAATATTATTAATTTTGTAAGAATACCTAATTATGATTCTAATATATAGATATATAATTATATATCCATTCTAATAAAGATAGAATCTTGTCACATTATATATTCCAATAAATATAATTTTAATTTTTTTCTAAAAAATTATTGCATTCCACTTCCGAGATATTTAAAGAATTATTGCATTCCACTTTTGAGATATTTGATTAAATGTACCCATTGGACAATACAAACTCTTTATCTTGGACACATATTGGACTGAACATACAATTTGTCTTGTACCTTAATAGTGGTGACAATGGATTTTATTACAGATTGTTCTGCTACAGTTTTTTTTAGGGTATCTATATATTCTTATAAAATTGCACCCAGTCTCATCTGTTGAAAAATCATGCACATTATATGGGTGAGACAGACCACAGTGAGCAAGGAATCCACGCTATGTCTACCTTTCTAGTTAACCAATGCCATGTTTGAAAATTTCCTCATTCTCATACTTCAATTTATTTTCCATCATATAACGTATGGTGATTTCCTGGTGAATATGATTGAATTGGACGTTGTTTGTGTTGTTAGGGGCATAGAGAGCGACGACTATTGCAGAGGGATTGCATTACAATGTACGACAGTGGAGGATTGTAGGGTCATCGGGTTGGAATTATCTTGTGAATTATGTATGGAGGGAGTCATTTTCTAGACCTTCACAGTATGCTCAAGTGCTCTTAAAGTTCAACAGCAGATGTGGTCCTAAGAAACTCAAGTTCCTGGAGAAGCGAGGTGCACCTACCCTTCCTTCTCGGAGAAGTAAGTGTATCTTTAATTAAAAAGATCTCTCTATTTGAATTTATCCTATGCATCTTTAAGTTCTTAACCAACTGCATCTCCTGCTGCTAACTATGGCTATGGATCTTCACCAGGGATGCTTGGAAGAGAGAAGGAAAAGAAAGGCCCTTCAACTCTTGTAGGGGGCGGGTCACCTATGCGCCCCTCCCATTCTGTTACACATTACTGGTAGAGACCACATAATTTTGGGTCTGAAAAAGTAGGATAATTGCTAAAAATAGCAAGTCTAGCCATGTCCCAACACCCGATCGATATAAAGTTGACCGATGTGGCTCCCGTTGTTGTTTCTAGTGCTACTGTTCCAAGAATAGTTTTTCCCATTCCCGCTTTCCCATTCCTGATTGCCCAATTAGATAATGTGGGTTTTAGTGAGATAATGTGCATAGGGCACATACATATGTGGGTTTAGTGAGATAATGTGCATACATACATAAGTTGCAGTAGTAACAGGAACGTATACGATCGTACATGTCATTATATGGGTATTTTCAAAAGGTTTTTTCCAAGGAAGATTTGTTAGAATATAGAAGATGGTGTGCTCGTTTTACCATTGACGATACCCTCGTCACCTAACCACAGGCCGAAGCCTCCCTCCGAGCACCTTAACCTTGACTGAGAATTCCTCCGGAAGAAAACCCTAGGCTAGATAGCAAAACAAGGAGTAGCGCATCAATCCCCAAGGATAGCGCATCACAAAAGCTAAACAGATAGTCCCAAACCCTAGCCAAGAGATATCCAAGCTAATACTGAAACTAGTTGTTGCTGCAGCTGCAACTGCAACCCTCCTCCAAACCTGCGCACCAACTGCAACTGCAGTGCGCACCAACTGGGAAAACTGCAGTCCTGAGATGTTGTCAAATGAGAATTGGCGCCTTGTATTTATAGTAATCCTGCTAGTTTGTTGGGGCCGACTTCTCCTTCTGGGTATGTGTCTGTTCGGTATATTATTATTAATTATGGCCGACTTTTTCTCTTGGAGGCTAATAGCCTAATATAAATTTTCTTCTTGAGCCGACAAAGCTTCTAGGATTATTAGCCAACTCATTAAGGTTTCTCTTGCTTCCCGAAGTCTTCTATTCTCGTCAGGTTCACACGTGGGGGTAAATACCTCCCGCAGCTACCATAATATTAACACTCCCTCCTAGCTAGAGAGGTATTTACAGGTAATGGACTTGAGCACAAAACATACCATTCACCCGGTTGCATCAATATAGTCATCTAGACTATTTCATGACTAGATCATGAGCATCACCATCACCATCAGTTGCATCATCTCTTGAAACCATACTTCATCTGAGTAGTTAGATATGATGTTGGATAAGTCACTCTCACCATGGAGTGATATAGAAGGAGTAAAAGCTCTGAACTGTTTTCCGTCTGGAAAATCTTTGTTCATCATTCATCTAAATGATCATCTCCAATAATCTGTTGATAGTCTTCAAGGCAATTAGCAAGGATAGAACACACCTGTGTCTATTCATAGTAGTACACAACTACAATTCAGTGGTTAACTACCACATCAAGTAACACACAAGTACTTGATTAGCAACGTATAGTTGCGAGCAGTGAGACACATTCACTACAGTAGTCCTCATCTACTGTCATATAGTCTTCATAACAAACATCTGAGAGCATCCTGCATAG
>ML809199.1:265147-277501 GCA_009831015.1 Picea engelmannii
GGCATCGTACATCTTCTTCGATGAGTCAAGATGGGAGATGTAGGGTATCAAGTGGTCTTTTATGGAATCCACTATGATACTCATGGCATTGATGTCAACGTCTTTGAACTTCTCCATAGCTGCAATGTTCTGCGGTTCCTTCTGTTACCCATGATTTTGGTCGTCATGATGATGTATTGATGATGGTGTACTCAGGCTCTTCATTGGAACTTTCTCCTGAGAAAAGTTACCTTCATCTCTTTCCATAAATCACATTTTGGAGGAATGTTCGCAGGCTGCTAGTATATTTGCCTGTGAGAATGCATGATTCTCGCAGGCTTCCTTAAGTCAAGGTGCGAGAAGTTCACACTGTGTTGAACTACTAGGGTGCGAACTCTTTCTTAAGCAAGGAAAAAGATGAATTCCCGATGCTTCTAGAAGGATGAGATGGCATTCGAGTGGTTATCCTAGTACTAGATTCCCTGATATTTTGGGATCATTCTTATCCAAGTAACCAATTCATTCTCTCTTATATATTGAGTAAATTCTCATGGAAAAGGTTAAGAAAACAAGGTTAAACAAGATTTATTGGAGAATTGGTGAAAGATTGTGTGAAGGACTGAAGCTACAGCATCTAGGAAACTCCAGCAAATTTATCAAAGGTGGTTGATCTTCTTCATGCAGGTGAGCAAGTGTGTGTGTCGGAGCCAAGGGCCATCGAAAGGAAGTTTGCAACATCAAGGCTCAGGTTGTAATCTTTACTTTCCATTAATATGAAACAGTAATATGTCCCTTTCCCATAAAGCTATTTCCACTTTATTGTATAACTCCTTGATCACATACATAGATTGACTGTTGAATAGATTGTGCTTTCTTCACTTCGGTTGGTTTGTATTGTTTTGGTCTTGATTGTACGAGAGCACTGGAGCGAAGCGGGAGAAACAAAGACCAAAGGAAGCGATCATAAGGTATGTTCTTTGTTCTTGCCTCCTATTTAATTCAATGGTTAGAATCTAGGGAAAGAGTCATGTTCTGTCTTGCTTTGTTCTAGATCCAGGTGGATCTAGGGAGATCGGTTTGTGTCCGCACTTACGGATTTATCCAATAACAAAATTGGCAACTCCACTGGGGAACCATCCCATTTTCTTTGTGGCTTTTGATATTTTTCTATGGCCATTTTCTCTGGTTTCACTTTTCTCCTGTCCTATCAGTCTCTGAGTCTTCAGGATATCCTGATAGACCTTCTAGGTCCATAATCTTTTTTGAATTTTGCTTCATTTTTCAAATTTTTGATTATGTTCAGGACTTCTCGCACTGCACTTCATTGCAGCCTGCGAGAATAGGTAGAGTTCGCACTCTGCCCATAGGTTTCAGTGCGAGGTTCTCACACCCTGCTCAAGGGTCACCTGCGAGAATCAGTGATTCTCGCACTGTGTTATATTGTCTGCCTGCGAACACCATTTTTCAAAATTTGAATTTGAGTTTTGCTATTTCCAACTGCCCAGATCAGTTTGATTGCCTCTTATGGCTTTCTTGGACCTCTGATTGGTATCTTTCTTGTCTTTTTTTGTATGCATGAATAGTCTTAGGGTTTCAAGGTTTTTCTCGTCATTTTGGCTTGACTTTCGTTTCTTGGCTTTTCTTGGCAAAACCATTCTCTCTTATTTCAGACTCTGAGTGTGTTGGATTAGTTAAGATCCAGTGATTGGTTGAAAGTTAAGTTTGCTTGGTTTTTCTCATTTGCTTATGGTTTGAAAGATCATTTTCTTTTGCATTTGAAAAGACTAAATTGGTTTGCTCTTTATTTTTTCTTTCATTGAAAGAGTGGATTGGGTTATTTGCTTGTTCATTGATTTGATTTTCTATGCTCTCATTGGCATAGTGAGGGTCCTTTTTTGGAAAGTGAACAAAAGGTTTTTCTTTCAAAAAATTGTTTTTGTCTTTAGAAAACATTGAAAAATCAAATTATTGAGCTTGTTGAGGTATTTGAAAAGACACAATAGAGAATTGTCATTTGATACGTGATTGTTTGCATTGGCATTTGAAAGGAAATTTTACATTTGTAGTTCAAGGTTGATCTGGAAAACTCTCTCTCTCCCATACATAGGATTCATCGAACGAAAAGTGATATATTTCATTCTCATCCTTGCATTGTTGGGTCAGAGTCATACAACATAAGTTTCATTTCCGTTACCTTTGAGTAAAAAATAGTCTTTAATAACTCTGCGTAATCATAAAATTTATCTAGTAACTCTTTTCTAGGGCTCTTTTACACCAACATTTGGTTAGGCTAGCGCTTTGGAGTAGGAAGAGAGATACACTCTCCCAAAGCATAAAACACACAATAGCATCTTGTGTTAGGGAGTGTTAAATTCCATTTGCAACATCTTGTCCTGGGAAGCCCTTCTCACACAAGGGTCAAACACTAGGTCGCATTGGTATTGGAAGAGTTACTCACCCTGCTTTGTTGATATCAGTGTAGAGATTGCACGTATTATGGGGATCACTCGGAGGTATACCCACAATGATTAGTGGAAGCCTTTTGAGTGGATTTCGGGCTAGATACCCTGCCCTTGCGTGTGGATCGGACTGTCGACTGTTCCCCCAGGATTTATTGTTGTTGGTGGTAACCTTAGTGGCCTATGTCTCTAGGTTCTTACCCAAAGTGACTGTGGAGGGGAAAGTCTTCACGGTACCTGGAATTGACGTTGACCAAACTCACTTGGGCTCCTTGGAGGGTATACCCACGATTATGTGTGGGAGCTTGCACCAGGGTGTAAGTCCGTTAAGTAGGTTGTCAGTGTAACTTTTCCATCCTAGCCCCGCCCCTTCTCGTCTCGTTGTTGCGATGTTGGATTTCATCACCAACTAGTGGCTTCGAAATTAGAAGGTCTTGTTTGCCTGGTGATTGCTTCCTAGATTTTGTTTACTAGTGCGTGTTGTTTGTTTCTCGAAGTTGACCATAGGATTTTCTTCGCGAAGTTTGTCACTCATTTACAATAGCTCCTCCACGTCGTTCACGTAGAATGCAGGGTTTATCTCCAAAGCATCTGGAAGGTTCACAACCCTTGCCCACAAACACACCTGGAGGCTCTTTGACGCAGAGTGAAGTCCCAGTTGTTATCACACCTCAAGTGGAACGAACTGACTCTCTTGAATGTTTTAGAATTACAAATACTCGAGAGGATTTTCGACTTCCTAGTAATTCTCAGCGCCCTTTTAGACGACTGAATTCTTCTGGAGAACTAGTTGTTACTTCTTCTGGATCACCCGTTGGGCCTTTTCTCGGGGTTGAAGGACAAGATCATTTTTGGTCTGTCGGTGATTTTCGAAGGACCCTTTTTAGTCCTGGTTCGCCTATGGTCTCCGAAATCAACCCTCTGGTGTTTTATGAGACAGAGACTGTACCTTTGACTACCACTTATCACTTTACTCTCCCTGCCGAAATGGCCCATCTTGCGAATACTACGAGTGTCCCAACCGGGTTCACTACAACTGGTCTTGCTCCTATAAACACCCAGCGAATGCCCAATGTCACTCCAACACTACCACTCAGCTACCATGCGTTGAATTATTTATTGAATTCTTATGTTCCAACACCTCCGCAAACTCCATCCGATTCTCCAGGTGGCCCTTCTTTTCCTAGGCACCCTATTCCCGGTTTTATTCCGACACTCCCTCAATTTCCTTCTGGCAATCCTAATCCTAGTGGCACTATCCCATCCATTACACCAAACTTGCATATTCTCGTTGGTGGACAAGGTGGTACAATTCAACCTCCTCTTACCGGACACATTCTAGTTACTACACAACCTTCGATTGGGACACAATTTCTGGTTGGAACTCCACCTACGATAGGGGGACCAACCCCACCTTTTGGGAAAAATATACCTCATGCTTTGGCCCAGTATTGGAATCAGATGATACAAAATCTTCCTCAAACAACTGGGGGGCAGCAACCTGTCCCTACTATAGGCCAACCATATCCAGGTATACCCAATCCTATTTGGGGTCAGGATCAGAATGCTCAAACTCAGGTCCCTAATCAAACTCAAGGTTACAATCCCTGGAACTACTATCCTCTCCAACCACCACAGAATCTGCCTGGGTCTTCCCATTATGGGCAGACTTCTTACGGTCCTACTGGTTTTCTGACAGGACTTCCACCCCAAAGCCACCAGTACCCGCAGGTGAATCGACAGTTACCTTTCCTTGCTACTTTGGATTTGCCAGACTTGTCTCGGATTTTAAATGATCCTATTCGTCACTGTCCCCAATGGCCTGTTATTCCAGCCAAGCTTCCATCGGACATTCCTAAATTCGACGGCAAAGTGGGAAAGGACCCGAACAATCACGTTATGACTTTTCACCTATGGTGTTCATCCAACTCATTGATGGATGACTCTATTCATTTACATCTTTTTCAACGAACCCTTACCGATTCTGCTGCGAAGTGGTATATTGAATTTCCACGAGGTTTATTCTCTGATTTCAACACCCTAGCTATGGCTTTCCTTACACATTACCAGTTACCGATCCGTTATGATACCGGGACTGAGATTTTGACTTCCTTCAAACAAACTAAAGGCACTCATATATCTGATCATATTCATGAGTGGCGAAGACGTCGACATCTCATTAAACTTGAACTCCCCGATCAATTACTGGCAGAATGGTTTACGAAATCCTTTGTGAACGAAATTGGTAAGGACATTTCCATGGGTGGCGTTGTCACGGAGGAGCGGGCTATAAGTCATGCTCAGTATCTTGATCTCGTTTATTCGCAAATGGAAACGCTTTACGATTTTCTACCTGAATTACCTCGTCCTGGTACTTCCAGCACTTCAACAGTTCCAGCTACCTCGCATGCAGCTGGCGGTGTGATTGGTACTGCCCAAGCCCACTCACATTTTGTTTCAAGTACAACTCCTAAATCTGCTTCTTCTAATGTTCAAACTGCTCTGTCTCCTGCCACTCCCACCGGCAAAACTTCTGAGGTCAATGTTGTCCAATCTACCCCAGCCGGTAAAAACAAATCTAAAAAAGAGAGAGGCAAGAATAAGGAGGGCAAAAATAATAATCAAGCAGAGAAAGCTAAAACCACTCCTGTTGAAGATCGGGATAAGCGCAAACCATGATACCCTTTCCTTATCTGTGGTGATGATCACTACACGAAGGATTGTCCACGACGTGCCAAGGTCACTAAGTTTCTTCAAGGAACCCTAAAACCATCTACACCGGCTATCTTGTCCCAACCCTTCCCGTCTCAACACCAGGCTCAGTTGGTCATTCAAGACCAACCCTCCTCTTCTACGACATCATATGTTTTGATGTGTACTGGTGATTCTAAGCAAAACAACATTGCACTCATGACTAGAGCCAAAGATTATACTCCATCTAAGGATAAGGTTGACGATTTACCTCCTGCTTTGGTACAACCATCTCCCGCGACTCCACCTACTAACGGTCCTCTTCATCTCGAATGATCGAACCTTGATACAGTTCTGCGACCACCTCCAAAAGGTGTCGTTAGGAAATCGGCTTTCAATCCTCATGCTTGTGCGGCCCAGAACTACACCATTGTTGAAGATCTGGCCCAGGCACCTTCAGCGATGTCAGCCCTTGAAGTCCTTCAGTCTTGTCCTGCACAACGGAAGGCACTATTGAAAACTATAGGTGGAATTGACCCGACAGATACGAATCTCATAGTCTTTGACTTGGATGATCACAATCCACGGTTACCCCCTCAACTCGCATTCCAGATACAAGTTGTTGTCTCTGACAAGAACATTTTCCGAACTGTTATCGACGAGGGTGCCTCTACGTGTGTAATGTCTTTTCCTTGTTGGAAAGCCATTGGCTCTCCTCCCTTGAATGAATCACAAAACACTCTTAAATCCTTCAATGGCTCTGGTTTTAAGCCTTACAGTGTTCTTCCTTCGTTTCCCATTACACTAGAAGGTAAGATGGTCCAAGTTGAAGTGGAAGTCTTCGACGCTCCCCTTGATTATAATATTCTGCTTGGACGTAGCTGGATCGATTCCATGCGCGTCGTGGTGTCAACACTTTTTCGTGTAGTACGTTTCCCTCATCAAGGAAAGGTTGTTACTGTTGACCAACTTGCATTCTTCAATTCTGATACCCGTACTGACAACGTGTCGTTTATTGCTAAAACCCCACCAAGTTATGATAATTTCGGTGTCGGCCTTCTAAAGGACTCCTCGCTAATGGGTACTTTTCCCATTCCACCGCCCGATGTTCCACGCCAGTCAGTTGCTTCTATCAACATGATTTCCACTGTGCCTCATGCACTTTCTGCGTCACATGACCCTTGGATTGTCCCTGACCCTGGAGATCATTTTCGTTTTAGCGACGTCATGTCGTTAAGTCCGGTTGAATCCACCTATCAGGCCATTCAATCGGCCACACCTTCTACCTCTTCTCTTGATGAGTTGTCTCCCGATCCTTTTCGTGTTATTTTTCCCACTGACGAGATGATCATGTCCATCATGGAGGACACCCCTTAGGATGATGGGCATCATCGTTCCATACTTTTTCTAGAGCAACACACTCTTGAGAACTACCAACGCATTTCGACTCCGTCAACCGTTGTTGTCATCTCAATGGTTCCCGCGACTACACACGATGTGTTTGCTGAAGGGAACTTAAGTAATATCTCACCCACGATTCCCATTGACATATCCATTAAACCTGGGATAGTCGAAAATGTCCATATTGGAGCTTCGTGTTCTTCCGACGAAATCGTCACCTATACGTCTATGTTCAAAGAATTTCGTGACATCTTCGCCTGGAGTTACGAAGAGATGCCCGGTATCGACCCTACTATTGTTGTACATGAGATAAAGACATACCCCGGAGCTAGACCTGTCCGGAAATGCCTTCGTCCAGTTCACCCACGTAAAGAGGCTACTATAAAACTCGAAGTCGAGAAACTTCTGAAAGCCGGCTTTATTTATCCGGTGGCTCTTACAGAATGGGTTTCTAATCCTGTCCTGATTGACAAGAAAGGCGGCAGTATTCGTGTATGTGTTGATTATAAGGATATTAATAAAGCTTGTCCCAAGGACAACTTTCCTACCCCCTTCGTCGATCAGATTGTCGATGACTGCACCGGAAGTGAAATCTTCTCTCTCATGGATGGTTTCTCCGGCTATAATCAAATTAACATTGCTCCTGAGGATCAACATAAAACTGCTTTTATTTGTCCTTGGGGTACTTTTTCCTATAGGAAACTCCCTTTTGGTCTTAAGAATGCGGGCACAACTTTTCAACGCGCTATGTATTATGCTTTTCATGATATTAAGCATATCGTTCAACCCTATTTGGATGATTTGCCAGCTTATTCTATGTGCAGATTCGATCACCCTACCCACCTCCGGGCTATTTTCATGCGTTGTCGGTTCTATCGTATATGTTTAAATCCTCATAAATGCATTTTTTGTGTAGAATCCGGTCGTCTTCTAGGTTTTATCGTTTCGCGTCACGGGATCTGGGTGGATCCTATTAAGGTTGAGGCGATTCTTAATCTCCCTCCTCCTTTTACATTGCGCCAGTTGCAAAGTTTGTAGGGGAAAGCAAACTTTCTTCGTCGTTTTATCCCTAATTACACCGATATCACTCGTGGTTTTACACGGCTACTAAAGAAAGATTCAGAGTTCGTTTGGGATACCATAGCCAACAATGCTTTTGAAGCTTTAAAGTTGTCCCTAACGCGAGCTCCGCTTCTCTTTCCTCCTGATTACAGTCGCGATTATTTCCTTTATCTTGTTGCCTCGGAGTACACTATTGGCATGGTTCTCATTCAAGAGGATGATGCGCACGACGAACATGTTGTTTACTACTTGAGTCAAAGTCTCACACCAACTGAAATCAAGTATCAACATGTCGAAAAACTGGCCTTGGCTGCCGTTCAAGCCGTCCAACACTTCCGGCACTATATCCTCTCACGTAAGACTACGGTGATTTCTCATTGCAACCCTATGCAACATATTTTGACACGTCAATTGCTAGGGGGCAAATACTCCAAATGGATTGTGATACTCCAGGAGTTTGACTTGGAATTCGCTTGCGCCAAGTCTAAGAAGTCATTAGTTTTTGCTGAGTTGACATGTGATTTTCCTCATTCTGCAACGGAAAATGTAGCAGTAGATTCATTACCCGATGAATCGCTTTTCCTTATTAGCACTGATGATCTTTGGTATGGGGATATTATTATATATCTCCAAACCCAGACTTTTCGGCCTTCTTTTTCTAGTACTGAACGACATCGCATACGCTATCAAGCTCGTCAATACATTATCCTCGGGGATACTCTTTACCGTCGGGGCATTGACTCTATCTTTTGACGTTGTTTAACATTCGACGAAGCCGAGAAAACTCTGAATGACTGCCATTCTGGAGCATGTGGTGGTCATATGTCTGGGTATGATACTGCCCAGAAGATCTTACGCGCAGGGTATTTTTGGCCTTCTTTGTTTAACGATTGCATTACTGCCGTTCAAAAATGCCATGCCTGCCAGACCTACAATCAGAAAATTCGGTCACAACCTGCTCCTCTTCACCCTGTGGTCTCAGTTGGTCCTTTTGCGAAATGGGGCATCGATTTCATGACATGTCACCCTCACTCGGTCAGGGGGCATGGTTACATCATTGTAGTTGTTGATTACTTTACAAAATGGGTCGAAGCGATGCCGACATTTGATAACACTGGAAAGACTGCAGCGTTGTTTCTTTTTAATCATGTCATAGCTCGTTTTGGTGTGCCCCAAGCTATCGTCACTGATCACGATAGCCACTTTAGGAATTTTATGATGTTTGAACTTACGGAAAAGTTGGGTCTTCACCATGATAACTCAACGCCCTATTATCCACAAGCTAATGGTCAAGTCGAAGCGATCAACAAAGTTCTTATAACTATGCTTCGACGGATGATAGGAATTCATAAATCAATTTGGCACACAATGTTGTTTTCGGCATTGTGGGCATACCAGACATCTGTCAAATCCTCTACTGGGTTTACACCTTTTCGGTTAGTCTATGGTGTGGAAGCCATTCTTCCTATAGAATGCGAGATACCCTCTTTGAAGCTAGCTGTCGAACTCTTACCCAACACTTCTACTGAAGAAGAACGTCTATTGTATCTAATGCGATTAAACGAAACTCGACGTGACGCCACTCTAGTAATAGAAGCCCAGAAAAAATGTGTCAAGGCACAATATGAAAAGCATGTCAAGCCTTGCGTTTTCTCCGAAGGTGATCTTGTTCTTCTCTTTGAACAGGATCGAGATGTGTTAGGAGATGGAAAATTCGAACCCGTGTGGCGAGGTCCTTATATTGTTCGTCGAGTTTTGGAAAAAGGAGCATATGAGCTGGTAGATTACGATGGTATCCCTTTGAGTGAACCCAGGAATGGGTTGTACTTGAAGAAGTACTATGCATAAATTATCTGTGCAAGTACTTGTATTTTATGTATCATACTTTGTGTGTGTTACTATAGTTTGCTTTTGTCATTATTTGGTCTCTGCCCTTATGTGATGTTGTGTTTGATTTCCAGATGTCGGAGTCCTCGCTACCCTATATTGGCTTCACTGATGGCACTAGCCGTAGTACTCAGAACCTTGCGTCTGCTGCGTGGGCAATCTATGCCCCAACAAACGAACTTGTATCTTTATGAGGTGTGTGCCTTGGTCGTGCGACCAACAACATTGTAGAGTATACCGCAGTTATTGAATTATTGGTTGATGCTATCTCGCTTGGAATTCATCATTTGGTTGTGCGACTTGACTCGCAGCTTGTAACACTACAGTTAAGTAATATCTACTCTATTCGAAGTCCTAATTTGTTACGGGTGTATTTGTGAATTTGCCTCTTGGAACGTTATCTTGATCATATTGAATATCAACATATTCCTAGATGTCTAAATACATTAACAAATGCATTGGCTAATTATGTATTGAACAGACATTTGAATCATTTATAAATTAAACACATCGAATTTCACACAATATAAAGTAAACTGATAGAAGTTGTCTGTATATATAACAATCAAAAGGTTTTTTACAAAAAGTTTGTCCGAAGACCAAAATGTCAAAAATTGAAGCTTATAGATTCTACAAAGTGACGTCATGGATGACGTTCACTGTAACACACGACTGCCCTAGCAACCCTACGGAGCAATCGACTCATAGTTGCTGATACCCCTATAGTATGACGTTGATTGCGTCGTGGAACCTCTTCCAGAGTCATATCTGGAATGTTTGCAATAAGGCCCTCTAGATTATGTTCCACTATTTGATAATCCTCAGCATAATGTGTTGTTGTCACTACTTCTCCTCGCCGCTGGATGGGAGAAGTGACGGGAGGTATGTAAGGTCCAACATCTGTGTTATCAAAAAAGATTTTGTATTAGTCTTTGGACGAACATATAAAACAAAAACATTTGAATATGATTAAAAAAAATTCAAAAACATTTGAAAAAGAAAAATGCGGGTACTTCTTACCAAGGTCACCCCACTGAGTATCCTCTGACAGTGCTAAGTCTGTATCTCCTCGAAAATCCAACCCGACATAAGCGTAGTCCTCAACCATCAACATCTGGGTTTGAAGCCAGTCAAAGAAAATATCATCGTACTTGATGATCGGTCCTGCTACGTGCCGGGCCATGAGCCAACACCATCTCAACATCCTTGTATCCCTGGGACCCGGTATGTTCCACTCAACCTGTAGTTTAAATACAGGGACCCTCTCAAGAAAGAAGGACACCAACAAAGAACCATACCCGAATTGCTTCAGGTTACCACATCTGCATTTAGTCAATTTTTTTTTGATACTGCGAAGCACAGCATCTGCCCAGTTGAATACTCCAGGCTCAGTACACTCGATGGCGTACTGGAAGTAGCTCTATAATTCCATATGAGGAGCAGAACTCCCAGCCATCCGAGTTAAAGTGAAAAGGATAGTACGGAGGGTCAAGTCTTGTACCCCCCAGATAGCCATTTTTCCTTTATGTCTCTCAGCCTCGGGAACGCAGTATTGATTGCAGTACTCACTCATCTTTAGGCCACCACCTCTACTACCGGTCAGGCTGACATAATATCTGCATCGGGACAATCCAGTCAAAAATTAAATGTCCTCTATGTCTATGGACAGTGTGTGAGCTCCCACATGAAAAACCTCCTGATCTGGGTCCCACATACGCACCAGATACTCTAATAGTCTGACTTGGGCCCTCATGCCCGGGATACGAAAGTACTTTAAGAGCCCACAATATCTCAAAGTAGATATGGTAGGCAGATGATTTTCGGCCATTGCATTATCCTCTTCATGTTCCCTTTCACGCCACTCAAGTACCATGGTGATGGCCAAATATCTACACAATGAACACAATAAGAGGATTAATAACTTTTTTCATGCTTTGAATATTTTTCATTGGCTAAAAATTTAAAAAAAAATTGGGCTTTGCGGTTCTCGCAGGTGCCCGATGGGAACAATGCGAGAACCTCGCAGGTGGCTTAAGGCTCACCTGCAAGAACGCCTCATTCTCGCAGGCCCCGTATGGCCCGCCTGCGAGAATTGCAGCGTGCTTATAGGATTTGAAAACTCAACTCAAAACTAAACATTTAACCAATGAAATTACAAATTTAAACCATGAAAATGTCAAGGACGAAGAACTTAGCTTAAGGTCGCAGACGGCTCGCTGAATGGTCTCCCGTAGCTCCCGCAAATTGATGCCAAACTTGGAGGGTAAAAGAGGGGTTTTTTGAGCTCAATAGTGGAAATGTAAAATGGTATGGTAAAAAAGAGTATTTACTTATTTTATTTACTTTTACTATATCATTTTGGGTTTTTTATTATTATTTATTAACTAAACCCTAATCCCTAATGTCATGTTGAGTATAATTCTTGCAGGCGTGATGACTTTGACGATTTAATATAGGGATATGGACATGTTTTTCTTTGTTATCGCGTGTTTTCGTTTATTTTTTATGGTTTTTACATA
Organism: Picea engelmannii; assembly: GCA_009831015.1. Lineage (NCBI taxonomy): Eukaryota > Viridiplantae > Streptophyta > Pinopsida > Pinales > Pinaceae > Picea > Picea engelmannii. Next base: position 277,146 of record ML809199.1, read on the forward strand.
AAACCTCGAGCGTCGTTTTTGTCCGTTCTTGTGCTCGTAAATACATGAGAACATGATCGAGCATACTTTTATCACTTTTTCGGTCTCAACAAGGTTATACGAAAAGGGAACCCCCCTGGAGTCCTCTTTAAGCTCTTTTCAAACTCTCTAAACATGAAAAGATCGTCGAGCGACCTTGCTATTTTCACGCTCGATAAAGTATTTGAAATAAGTGTCTGGTGAGCGATAATTTATCTCTTTTTCGATCTCGTCCAGACTATTTTATGAAAAAGGAACTGAGAGAGTTCTCTTTTAAGTGTTTTTCCAAACTCTATAATCTTGAAAAACCTTCGAGTTTTCTATCTCTGGACTCGTTA
>ML809200.1:0-21728 GCA_009831015.1 Picea engelmannii
TTTATTATTTACCTTCTAAAATCTCTTAAACCACTTTGACTACTTTGACCTTTTGGGGCTTCTAGATGACATATGAAGGTCCTCCAACTTCGTAAGGCCATAACTCTCAAACCGTGAGGAGTTATGTGACGTTCCACATACCAACATAAATGACATGACATGTACTATCCATATAGAATAGTCTTACCTGAAAATATACCAAAACGCATACCATTATCCATCAAACAAACTTGGGTCCATTACCCAAACTCGGGTTCTCCAACTTCTCATGGCCATAAATCTCTAACTGCAAGGAGTTCTTTGATGTTCCACATACCACCGGAAATGGAATGACATGTACTATCCATATAGAATAGTATTAACTTAAAATATATTAAAACACATACCATTATACATGAAACATCCTTGGGTCCATTACCCAAACCTTTATGCTACCAGAATTCACTACCAGACTTTCTTCAAGAGTTGACATCAATGAAAACCAACCTTAATCAACAGGTTTCGTGGTACGTTACCTATCAGTTATTCAATTGGCTATTGTCTCTCAGTATGGGCCAACTTTCACATTCATTACTACTCAACCACCTTTATGACCTTCTCTTACTGGTCACATGGTCTCCTCATTAGTTCGGTGTGCCGGTAGGTGAGGTTTTTGTTTGCAAGCATAGATCAACTTGATGTGAAAGCTTCCTATTTTCTTCACTGATGAATATGAGCTCCACTTCACTCAACCATTCCATCAGTCCCTCTACCTCATCATTTTACTTTGGTGTATCATGGCCAATACCTATCAAGGCTGTTTCTCTCTCTCTCTCTCTCGCTCAATCAACAATTTTTGTGTTTATATGAAATCAAAACACAATTACATGCCTCAGATTGTTAACATATGAAATTTGTGCATAATTACAATCTTGGGAGAAAACAGGGTGTTACATAATGCCTCAATTGGGATTTAAAAGTTTTAAGACCCCAAAGTGGGCCCTAAAAGACAGTAGCCCCAATGTTTTCACCAAAAAATTGTTGATGGGAGGAATAGTAAAATCCTCACTCAAGAATTTTAGAATCTCACTATGTTAGGTGAGATAGGAAGGATTATCACCTTGGGCTTATAGACTATCAAAAAAATCAATCAAACCTCAAGAAATAAGTTCTTGGATATGATGCTATTGTATAAAATTTGTATGCTTTTATGTAAAATAAATTTAAAAATAGAAAAAGTGATTGCAAATGAAACTTATAAACAATTGAATAAGTAAATGCAATATAACATAAATCTGAAAATTTAGTGCACAACAAGTCTCATAAATAAGAAGAAATCAATAGATTATTTTATAAATATCATTATGAGTTACAACCAATATTCTAGATAATTGGTGTCTCAAATAAAGAAGACTAGAACTAAAAATTGAACCGGATCATTCCAAGCTACAAGTGCATCATAGTCTTGAATTTGTAAAACTAACATTAATCAACACTGAAACTAAATTCATAACTTCGAATTAAGACTAAATAGACTTTCGAGATGAACAAATGACCTTTGGAGCATGCCAATAAGCAATGATTCCCAGTCCTTTCTTTGCCACCTTTAGAATTACCCTGCTATCAACAAGATACTTTTTTTTTACTGGCAAAATCGAAAACTGGGCGTGGATCATACTTGCATGACATGGGTTCGATTCCAAACCACTACCACTCTAACCTCTAGGTGCACCGCATACCCCCAAGCATGACACATGGGATAGACAAGGTTTGAACCAATGACATTGCAAGGAGTGCCTTAACAGTACACTCTATTACCAATTGATATACACGCGTGGGGGCACTATCAACAAGATAACTTGTCTCTAAAGAAACTCAAAAATGAATGAATGAACATATATTCTCACTTGAGGCAAGATAAAAACTTATCAGAAGTATATCTCTCTCTATTTTCTCCTCTCCCAATTTGTCCTTTCTCTCGTCCTTTTATGTCTTCAAAAATTAGTTTAAGTGGTTCAATTACCTTTTGTTACAAAGTTAAATAACTTTAGTTCGGAGAGGACAACTTTATTTTATAATAAGCATAATTAATAAATAATAATTAATAGGTGGGGTCCCCTTAAGTATTTTATTCCTTTATTTTCAACATTAAATTCCCTTGTAACTCCAAAATTTAATCAAACATCATGCATATATAATCATCAGAAAATATATAAAAAAGAAACCAATATGAACATGCCACATCATCAAACACTTGTACCTCCTAAAAAACATATCATAGTGACATGATATTAATTTTTTTTCAAAATAATATCATGTGTCTATTGTCCCAAAAATATGCCTCAAATGTCAAAGTGAAAATGTCATCATATAATCTTAAATAAATCACAAATTGTATTTTTTGTTTGAATTTGTCTCCCTTTATCTACTCCCGTTTGAAAGAGCAACTGCATTCTTAAGTAAGTCTGGATCAATAGATTTATTTTCTTCCACTTTTTCAATTTCAGGGTGCATGCCATTGAAAGTAATTTTTCTTTCATTACTTTTAGCCTGAACTAAGGGTTGTTTTGAATGTAGTGATGAGGCCTCAGATGAGTCAGAGCTTGTGGAATTTGCAGGTTGTTTACCTTTATCTAATTGAGGTTCAAGTGGTAGTTCTTTTTAGTTTCTAGGAACATGGACAAAATGAGCGATAGAAGCAACATAAGCAACATGAGGCATGGAGTGCATAGGAGGAGGTGGTGGCAATGAAACATTAGGACAATAGACTATTCCAAAAGGAGGATTTGTAGGAATTTTCTCTTAGCCATCATTAGATGGTTTCATAGGAGGTGGCTTAGGAAAATAAAAAATGCTCGGGTGAGGTTGCAGAGGTGGAGGTAAGGCAGGATGTCCAACAAGGTTCAATTATCCGGTTTGCACCAACTGTTCGAACTCTTAAAAGTTGGCATCAAAGTGTATTGAGAATATCGTTCTTTTATTTCTGCCTTGTTGCTCGAAAAAATTAGGAACTCTTCCTCTCCGACCTTTGTTTCCCCTGTTTCCACTGAGGTTACCGCCACAACCTAAAATCTCATCTATATGCATCAATAATCCAATTAGTAAATATACAAGACACATTAGATCAAACATCAAATACTATTTTTCTTTCAAATGATTTAGAAATGGCTCTAAAAAGACCAAGTAATCAAGCATGCAAAGGGATAATGAAAGGGAATGAAGGAAAAAAGAAAGCAAAAACATAATTTGATAGATAATACACTCTTTACTAACTGTTCCAACATCTGAGCTGTACATTATTTACAAAACTTCTTCATATGAACTGTCATTAATTTCTTTGAACATAGGTAATGAATGAAAATGAAATAATAAATGATAGGGGAATAATGACGAGGGATTTATAATTTGCGAAAAATGTTATAATATGATTGGTATGCGTGAAGAGTTTTACCTTCATAATCCATAAACAATCAATTAATTTTGTTCATAACCTGTATCATTTTCCATTTGAGTAAATCAAATAGACTGTGTATTGTTCACTTCATAATACTCACAAACAATTTTCCACAACATTCATGTATGCTTGAAACATTTCTTTTATTCACCCAATACTTTCAAATAAAAAACAAACTGCTCATATATCTCCTTTTCACCAACACCAATATCAATGTCGTATAAACATTTTTGATAGTAAATCCACTTTAAGAGGTTTATATTAATCAGTTATATAAACAATGGGGAGTCATTCCATGAAATTAAAATGACGTATGTTTTGAGAAACTTAGGAATACTTTATGGAAAGTGATACATGATGTGGGGATAATGCCCTATTCATATAAAAAATAAACTTTTCATCCATATTTTAATCCTTTTCCACACATGCGAGATATCTTTATATTCAACTACTCAAACTTGTATCATACTATTTGGATGCCAATCTAGTAATGATTTCAACCAATACTTTTAAAAGCAAACCCAACTCTTTAAATTATGACCATTCATGATTATTTGCAAAACTGGTGTCATATTTAGAACTATAATCGGAATAGGATGGCTTCAGTATTTAAATATTGTATAGGACGAAGTGAATTGTATTTGTAGCCAAATAATTATTCTATTGAGTTACCAGGAGTTCAAACCAAATCATGATTATAAACTTGCATGGATATCTGAACTGAACAAATAAATCATTGATTCTATGCTATCACAGATTTAAGTTGAAGAGATAGAGGGTACTCGGGTGGCCCAAACATTATAAGGAACAAGAGAAACACTGGGTGTGTAGCCATATTATAAATTGAGGAAGTGCCCAACTCAGACTGACCATAACTTGCTACAAACCCAAAAACAAGACGAGCCATAATTATGATATGACCATCGGCTTCAAATCCGAGTTCTTTAAACATTTTCAAAATAATAGATGTGGCCATATATATGGCCCCTTTTGAATCATATGCAACAATTTTTTAATATGACCCTGGTTCAAATCCCATATAACCAAGTAGCCAACAAACATATATTCATTATGTATTGGAAAAAATACCCTCAAACCTATTTTTGAACTCGAATAAACTCAAAAAATAATAAGGGTTGACAAAAAATACTGCTAGTTGCATAAACAATATGAGAGCGAACAACTTGTATCCAACTTTAAAACTCAATCAGAAGTCAATCATCCATCATAAGGAACAGGTTCAAAACTTGACCCAGACTTAGCATGACAAAACCACTTCAGTGATGGTCGTGTAAATCAATAATAACCAAGAGGATGTAAGCTTATTCAAATCCGAACTAAGTTTTAAATCTTAGTTATATTTATGGAAACATGGGTTTAACCATAACCCCAAAAAATACTCAGCGCATATCCATTATGTCCATATGGAATGAACCCATAACGAAAGTTAGCAAAATAGAGAACCATTTGAAGTTTGGTTGCATAAACAATTTTCTAACTGTTATTAATCTCAAACCAAGTTCAAATATTGAACCATAACAACTACAACAACAATGGGTTCAACCAACCATCCATTCTTTAATAAATATCCAGGAAATGGAAAATGGAAATATGAATAGAGTGAAGAATGCATTCAACAAAGGGTAGTAACAAAGTATTTCTTTTTCTTTGCATAGAAAAACCCTCAAACCATAATTCAAAATATTTCCATTCAAGAGAGAAAATAAAGGAGGAAGAGCTACACACACTCAATACCAGTAAAAAACAAAGCAATTTCTAACTCATTACTTTGCAAAACATATGCAAGATATGTTCAACATACATGGCGAGTACATACCTTTCCAAGGAGATTTTTTATACCAATTGTTTGATTCCGAGACAGTGGCTGCAAATACCAAGTGCACATTTTCAAGGCTGAGCTTTCTCTCTCTCTCTCTCCATAGACCTAACTAAACAAAATGACCAAAACCCAAAGCAAAATGAGGTGATAAAACACATGAATGTGGGAGTAAATTCCCACAACCTTGCTATTCAATGCATGGTCAGCCCATCACATTGCCATGAAAAACCAAATACCATATGTGCATGCCAACTCAAAACCACATACAATTCAGATAACCATTAAACATATATATCATATATTATGTTAATTCTCATAGCCTTGTGCAATACGTTATGTCAACTCATAACTTTGAAATTAATATTACCTTTAACACATCACCTCAAGCATATTCCTTATGACAACCATATCAACACAAAAATCCAAGTTGAATGGGTTATAGCTCATGCCTTTGTATATAACATAACCATATATAATATTCCAATCAAATCATACGATGTGAAAAACTATATTATGTGCTATGTCAAACTCAAGGTTCAACACATTATCACCACGCCAACCTTATATGCGTATATTATTTGAAGAACCAAACTTTGCATTGACATGTATAGCTTGTATCTATTGCCCTATGAAAAATGACATATTCATATGTGTATACCAAACCCTAAAAACAAACCATGTAAGCTATATAAACTATTTAAAGTTTATATATCTCAAATTTGCAACTCTTCATGCTTTGAAAATATTTTCATCATGCATGTAATCTTAGGAATAGAACCAACCTTTTGCAAATTCACTTGATGGGTGTCATATTAATGTCACCATACCAATGATAAGTAAACAGAGTTACCACCACTTGATGATTTTGCGAAACTGCCATTATCGTGTTCAAATGTGAACACGAATTTGCGTCATCCATACATGTGTACTGATAAACACCATAGAACCTAAATCATATACCATCATTTTGAAACATCATAACTAAAATGACATCACAACTGATATGAAGATATTCAAACATGCTAAGGGAAATGTTACGCTTAAAAATAATCACTTAGTATGTTTTCTCTTAGGGGATCCACCTATTATTATTTCATTATAAATATGTATAGATAGGCTTTGCAATAATTTGCAGGATTTAATAGTAGGTGACAAATTTTTTAGTCAACACAAAGTACCTAGATAGATGAAAAATAATATAGTAATCCATTTCGGATCAACTAGAAGTGGAGGGAACCCCATTGGTGCTAGACAATGAATTGACTTGGAGAGAGGTTCATAAGAGGAAGGAGAAGAAGGGGAAAAAATAGGGCTCTTGAATGCTTTTAAGTTAGTCTTCTCCTTTGGAGTATATTTTATGTATAAGTTATGTCTTAGTTGGTATTGTTTCCACCCAAACTAGCAACCTTTGTAGAGGTGCTAATGGGAATAAGCACAACATGGGAAACACACCACTGTCATCTTAACACCATTTCCCCTTCAATTTAGACCAGATCCTTGAAGCCATGGGGGGTATCTCAACCCAAGGAAATTAATCTGTACAACACCTTATGGTAGCTTACGATACAAGTCACTTCCAAAACACACACCTCAATATATGGTTAAATAGACCAAAGCAATGGAGTAGTTGAATGCCTTGAGAATATTCAAATAATAACTAGGGAAATAAATACCACAATATAAAGAGGGTTAGGAGCTAATAAATTAACTATTGATATTTGAAATAAATACTCTATAGTAGAAATATAAATCAACACTATGATGTCACTCTTTGGATGAAGAAACACATACCTTTTTCCACACAAGAGTGAGATCTAATCACACAAACCAAGAAAAAATGATATACTTGAGTTAACTCTTGATTATATGTTGTAAATCGGACTATCTTGCTGTTGTTCAAAATTCTAGAACTGATATATGATAATAATGAAAAAAAATGAATATTTTGGGTGAGGAAGAGCACCCTAAGAGTGCCTAAAAGAACTTGTAATGATAAACCTTGGGTAATTTGGCGAGGGAATTAAATAAACTATATAAAAAAACACAAAAATGAATGATTGTAAGAATAAATGAACAATAACCATGCAATTATCTCAAACTTTCAAAGAGAGGTGGTGAATCCCCCAAGGGTTTCACTTAAAATATCCAAAATGTAAAATGACAACTATCAAAAAATTAGGAGACAAATTTCACTGTTAGAAAGTGCTATATATACTTTATAAACAATCCACAAGTGAAATATAAGCTAGGGTAGGGTTCGAATCCACCTTTTAGGGTTAGACCCTAGCTTTAAGGTTTGAACAATTCTAATTCTCTTTGTTGTAATTTAATTTCCATAATTGATAAAACTTTTAAATCATCCCACAAAAGGTTAGATAAAAACTTTAAGCACAAATGTGCGGGGCTACTTTATAGGGTTAACGATCAACAATTTACAATAAATTCTTGGACAAAAATGTCTAGAAAATGAAAATTAACTATTAACTTTGCACTAGACAATGAATACATATTTTTTGATGGTGTATCTTTTATATTTTTGTATTGTATATGACATAAAAGAAAATAGTTTGAGTTTTTAGGGTTTTTTTGGTTGGTTGTTGGGAGTTAAGCTTAGTGCCTTGTCTCTACTTAGGGCTTATGGGGTCAAGAAGTATGCCCCTCTAAGAGTTGGTTTTTCAACGTTGATGCATTATAGTGGGAGATAATGACTCAAGGCTAGTAGTCCCTTGTCTAATCAAGACAAAACATAAAAACCAAGGCCCTACAAGAAAGGTTTGCTTGAGGGAATAACCTTCACCAACAAGATCAACAAAAAACTTGAAAAAATACTTAAAACCCTTGGCAAGGAGTATACAACTAATCAAGACAAGATATAAGTACTAACCAAATCATTTTAAGGAATATGGAAGGGATACAAACCTAGATGTTGTCCTTGCAAGTAGTTGTGCAACTCCTCAATGGGTTGATCTTGCTAGATTTAGTAGGAACTTGGACATTCACAATAGTTTTTGAAGTAAGAAGAATAACCGAGAAAGAAAGATCTCCAAGAATTGACACCAAGAAACACCAAGTAAAATATATTCTATTAATGGCTTCAAACGATCTCCAACAATTCACAACAATTTGGAATGAGAGGAGGGTCTATATTTATAGATGAGCATCCCAACTCGTTCCCGTTATTTATTCCCTAAATCTAGGTTAAGGAAAGTATAATTAAATGGACTTGTCATCCACATAACTAGGAGACTAAGTCAAAATACATTTAAATGATACCTTACATGCATAAAACCCTCATAAAGAGGTGACATCAACCTTCTAGGAGGGAAAAATTACCTTTAGGGTGCAATGTTTCATCTAAATTTCATTTGGGAGGACTCAAAATATGGAAAGGAATAATACTTGGCGATCCTAACTCCAATGTTAACCTCTAAACGAGGGAACAACCTCTCACAAAAGTCTAAATAAACCCTCTAAAGTGGACGACTCTTCCATTTGGGCTATTAAGTTATCAAAAGGTGATCAAAAGTCCATCCACATCATCATGAGTGAGTGGCATGTCATAACCTTAAGGTGTAAATTCACTTAAGTGACCTCCATATCATCCAAGTGAGATCAAAATAATCCCATGGATGTCATAAAGTGCCCCAAGTGAGGGTTAACCCTCTTTAGTGAGAAAAAACACTTCAAAAGAGTGCTAAAAGAGGGGGATGTTCTATCATCTTTCACATGGCAAGTGTAGAGGGTGCCCCTGAGGATTTAAATAGCATGTCTATGCCTCAAAGAGTGTGACCAATGCCTTAAGAAACATGATATGCCACGAAATTTGTTAGGCTACCTCCACAAATGTGAAACTAGATAATCATGTGTAGAATCATCCCAAGGGAAAATTAACAAATTGTGGTACATACAAAATAAAGAGAGGGTAAATGTGGGGTAAAATAGGTGTGTTAAACCATGGGTGTGACAACCCTTACAAAGCGCAATCACCTTTTCCATAGAAAAAGAATAAGTAATAGTTAGGTCCATTTAAGTCATTTATCCTATGAGATCCACCTTAGAATGCTCATATGCATACCCAAGACATAGATTTCCAACTTGGAGGGAGTTACCACCTCCAAGGGATAGTCGATCAGATCAATAAAACCGAGCACCTTGAGAATGGGGACTAAAAGGACGTGCCTTGACCATACACCTAAGGGGATATAAGCAACCAATAACCAACACTTTTACATCAATCATCCCACCATGGCCATGCTGATGTGTTCAATGAAATCATGTTTAGATTTCACAAAGTATTACGAAATTATCGTTTTTCTCTTCACCTTTACTCTTGCAAATAAAATTTTCACCATTCATTTCTTTGATATTCCTGTTTGTGTTGTTTCAAACAGATCAAAAGGAGAGTCTTTCCTAAGAAAATAAAACATGTATTGCTTGCATAGCACGAAGACTCACTTAGTTTTTAAGCTGCGCAATTTGAAAACAAGATGCAAACAAGTGAAAACAATATACAAATGGAAAATACATATACGTTTGGTAAATAAATTATATTACAATGTGTATGGCGATTGGGAACATTTATTTTATAAGTAATATGGTAAAATGTGGTGGACCTTGTGAATCCTAAGCATAGTAAAATGATATGGTGTTATATTGTGTACAAATTATATAAGGTTCGTTCTATATATTGCAAACTTCATATAGAATGATATTGGCGAACCCACTAACACTTATATTAATGGGATACAATTATTTTATTAACATAACATATGGTTGGTGGAAACATTTCTATGGATATATGTCAAGGTTTTTAAGCTTTGTCTATTTGCTTTGTAAACCCTAATTCCATCGGCCGACACCAGTGCATTACTCCACTCAATGTTCGTGCCTGCGTTAAATGTGTATCATGGTGGATCTGACCCGATGTACCTTGTATTAACGCTGGTTGGTAAGCATCGATGATGGTTGTGTGGCATTGGTTTCAAACACACCACATCGCTTGCCATATGGCGATGGTCTCTAGCTCGAGCTTGTCGCCACCCCATTCCACATGCTTCAAACTGTTCACATTCGACTCTGGTTTTAATGTCATGAATTTGATTTGGCTGTTAAATATATTTTTGACTGTTAAATTTTTTTAAAATTTCAATGAACAAATATATTTTTGACTGTTAAATTTTTTTAAAATTTCAATGAACAATGTGAAGAGACAATGCAAGGAATCATTTTTATTCTGTATACATGAAGTGATGCTATATTTATGGATGTGATGATTATGAAGTATATAAACTGTTATATGTTTTTCATTGGTTATTTTATTGCATGTACATGATGGTTGAAATAGTCACGAAAGTCACCAGTTATATGTTTTTCATTGGTTATTTTATTGCATGTACATGATGGTTGAAATAGTCACGAAAGTCACCAGACATTTTGGGAATTCATTTTTAGTGACAAATCCTATGGATAAGGAGGGCCTTTTTGAATTATGTTTGAATGATATATTATGAAACTTAGTTTCATTCTATGTTTTCTTATGCTTCTTCCCAAGTTTTTTGAGGTTATAAAATAAACCATGGTCTATCATTGTGACCACGTATTGATAGTTAGTTAACATTTTTTGCTGATTGAGATATTGAAAGTTGCTAACCACCTTGGTGGTAAGATATATAAATACTTAAGCCTCAGAAAGAGGGATCATAATTATACACTCTCTATGGTGTGTTTGAAGCATTTTTCTTGTTTTTAAAGGTCATTCTTTTCATCTTTACACTAGAATATTAGGGTCTAAAAGTTCTATTGATAGAAGGAGTTGTTTTTTTTAATGTCAAGATGGGAGATCAAGTTCTGATTTTATTTGCATAAGGTATATTTTACTGTTTGGTCACTGAAGCAAAATTCTTTTTATGTTTCCACCATTAGCTTGTCTAATTGGTTCTTGGTTGCAGAGACTAATACCAACATCCAGAAACATTCATTGAATCTTGTTGTAGTTTTGTCAGTTCATAATATTTGTTTGTCATTTACATAGTATTCAAGCAGTGTCATAATCACTAGCTATATATGAAAGAACATGTTTATGGTCCAGACTTTTGCAGAAGTACGAAAGAGATTTAATACTGTCATTCTAATGTATTGATGATAAACTATTGAATAAAACAAAACTTCTTTTCCCATATTCATATTTCTTTTTCTTGAGTCATTTTCTTATACTCATCTAAATGCTATTCTATTTTAATTATATATCTCCGATTTCATTGTTTTCATTATATGTGTTGGTTGTGGAGCCCGATTATCTTCCTAATTCATATGCAGGTCAAAGAAACTACACGATACACAATTCTTGTAATTCGAATATTGTAATTTTGTAGTCAATCAAGACCATTCATTATAAGGTCGCAGATATGACGCTAGAAGTATGTTAGGGTTTTTTTCCCTAGAAGGAAACCCTCTTTTATGAGATAATTTTATTGTGATTGTGGATTATTGCGAATATTGTATTATGAGAGAGGAGACTGTGAGGGAAAGAAGAGGAAGTTACAATGGGTGTGTTGTAGGTTGTATCCCTTCATTTGCTGGATAATAATAAAGGAAGGACCTGGAAATTTATTTGGTGGACGTAGCCCACACTGGGTGAACCACATATATCTGTGTCTGTATTGTATTGTGTATATTCTGTGTTTTATTTCCACATTTTTTTATTTTATTTTATTGTTCCATGATCCCGTTTTTCTAACAACTGGTATCAGAGAAATATGTAACTCGCAGGAAAAGAGGGTTCCTGGTTCGAGTGGGAGCAATGGAGAAAGATGGAAAGTTTAGGGTCGAGAAATTTAACGAAAAAAACTACAAGCTATGGAAGATGCAGGTGGAAGATTATTTATATCAAAAGGATCTATTCCTACCATTGGGCGAAATAGCAAAGAAGCCGACGAGCATGAAGGACGAAGAATGAGAGGTTCTTGATAGAAAGACACTAGGAACGATATGACTGAGCCTAGCAGTGTTGATGGATTTCAATATTTCAAAAGAAAAGACAATGAAGGAGCTGATGGACACATTGACTAAACTGTATGAAAAACCCTCGACGTCCAATAAGGTATTTCTAATGAAGATATTATTTAATATGAAGATGTTAGAAGGTGGGTCTATTGTAGATCATTTAAATGAATTTAATACGGTTACTAATCAACTAAGTTATGTAAAAGTGGAATTTTATGATGAGGCCAGGGCTCTTCTAATCCTGTGCTCATTGCCAGAAAGATGGAATTGTTTGGTCATGGCTATAAGTAACTCTGCCTCTAGTTCAAACACTCTAAAATTTGATGATGTTGTTGGTGTTATCCTTAGTGAGGAAATGCGATGGAAAAGAACAGGTGAGACATCAGGTAATGTGTTGACTGTGGAGAACAGGGGAAGACAAAAGGATAGAGGAAAGGGATTAGGGAACTATGAGAATTCTAGGAAGGACATATAAAAATCCAGACTAGGAAAGATAGAGTGCTGGAATTGTGGGAAGAAAGGACATCTGAAGAAAGACTGCAGGGCCCCAAAGAAACAAAGAGATGGACAATCGGAAAAAAATAAAGAAGCAAACGTAACATGTGATATGTTACAATATGCTTTGATTCTTTCTGTAGATAATATTTATGAGTCTTTGGTAGTAGATTCAGGGGCTTCATTTCATGCCACACTGCATAGGACACATTTTCTTGACTATTTTCGAGGTGATTTTGGACAGTTTCATTTGGGTGATGATGCACCATGAAAAATTGTTGGAATGGGTAAGGTTTCGAGGTGATTTTGGACAATTTCATTTGGGTGATGATGCACCATGCAAAATTGTTGGAATGGGTAAGGTACAAATAAAGAAAAAGAATGGAAACCAATGGTTGTTGAAAGAGGTAAGACATGTTCCATATCTAAGGAAAAATCTAATTTCAATAGGGAAGTTGGAAAGTGAAGGCTGGATATCTATATTTATAGATAAGGCGTGGAAGGTCAACAAAGGATCACTGGTGATAGAAAAAGGAGAGAATGTAGGTGCATTATATTTATGTACTGGTAATATTGACTCTTCTATCTCTTTAGCTTCTACAAGAGTGGATACAACACTTTGGCATCATAGGCTTGGACACATGAGTGAGAAGGGGATTCAAATAATTCACAAAATAAATTTGTTTACATATCTTAAACAAATTGATTTGGATTTGTGTGAGCACCGTGTTTATGGAAAACATAAGAGAGTTAGTGATCCAGGTGGATATTAGTGGCCACCCACCTGTTCCAACTAGATCCTCTTGTCACATTTTAGTTCAACACATTCTTTTGTACTTCTTTGTAATTGTGGGATTTACACCTCTGGGGATGTCTGAATCCATACACATCTTCCATGTGGATACTCGTGGCCTCCCATCTAATCCAACTGGATTATTTTATATGTTTTCATGTCATCACATCTTGCTGTACTTCCAGGGATGTTTTGGGGCCCTAACCAATGTTATTTTGTCTTGCCACAAGCAAACTATTAATGGAGTTATAGTTTGATGAATTAATGAGTAGTTCTTGAAAATACCTTTCCAACGAGCTATCATATGCCTAAAATGAAGATCGTATGCAAAAGTTACGACCCCGAGAAGTTAATGTACTAACTTACCCAAATGGGGCCCACATGACTTTTGGAATTTCATCTCCTAGGGTTAGGTTTTTGGATGTATAGGGTTTTGGCATCCCTATTTATCAGAAAAAGGCCTTTAGAGCCTCACTGTAATCATATTCTTGCGAATGAACGTAGTCATCACATCTCTTTTCAGAGACGAAGCTGCCACCATTCTAACGAGTCTTGCACTATGTATTTTTACAGTCTCTTTACAATTATTTTATTAATAGAAATCAAGCATTGTTGTATTTATTTGTTTCTGGAAATTTTCATCAGTGTTTCATTGTAATATCTTTGCTTTCATTTCATTCTGAAATTAATCTGGATCAGTGGTATCAGATTAGGCTGCTCTTGATTGTTTTTTAGCGCATGTCCTCGACAAGGTCTGAGTATAGCCAGTTGGGTATTGAGTTTGTATCTCTTGAGGAAAATCACTCTCGCATGCCCAAGAAACCCTTGATGGTGGCAGAGAATAAAGGCGACGAAGAAAAATATTCTATTAACATGTTGCTTGAGAAAGCTCTCACGCAATAGAGGGACAAAATGATGGAGAATTTTGCACGCATTCTTCAACGCCTGCCGATAGCAACATGCGCATATTCATCAAGTGACCATTTTGGAGGAACCTCTCCCTTCAAGGTACAAGTTAATTTTGATATTCCCATATTTGAAGGTCCTATAGATGCAGATGCCCTAGAAAAATGGTTAAATCTATTAGAAGGTTATTTCTCTGTTCAAAATTTTTTCGACAGGGAAAAGATCACCTTCGCACTCCTTGAGGCTCTCCCCCATGTCAAACATTGGTGGGAAACTTACTAGGAGAAAAATTCCACAGAGAAATATGGAATATATGGGCCCGATCCCACTTGGGATTTTTGTGTGGATGTGGTCAAAGAACAATACTATCCTATTGATAACTATGAAGAGCAGTACGTGAGATGGACCACACTACAACAAGAGAAGAGTCAAACAGTGCCGGATTTTACAAATACTTTCCATACCTTGCGCACCAAGCTAGGTATCAAAGACTCCGAGTGGAATTTGGTTCTGAAATACCATGGGGCTCTGCATAGGTACATCCAAACCGGAATGGATTTCCTAAACATCTCATCATTGGGAGCTGCCTATCGATATGTTGTCAAAGTTGAGTAGAAATTTAGGCACCAGAACAAATGGAAATTCGAGCCTGGAATATGCAACAACCAAAGCATGGTAAAGCCATCCCTAACAAACAACCTCTAGAATACCAGTCTAAGACATATAAAAAAAAGGGTAAAGGGAAGATGAAGAATGACACTGGGAAGTGGTGTGACTTCCACAAAATCCCCTGGCACAACACCGATGAATGTCGCTCGAAATAGTCATTGGTGGCTGAGGTCAAAGACACATAGCTGAACCCTGATTTAGAATCCGATCTAGAAAATATTGAAAATAGACAGATCATCAATGCAGACCCCACTACTATTTTTGCGACCACAACAATTCAACCAGAAGAATTAGTAGTTCCTGAAGAGGGGGAGCACATCTTCCATTCACATATGTGGGTGAAGGGGACCCCATTGAATTTCATTGTTGATAACGACATCCATAAGAACCTCATCTCAATTAAGGCCATCAAATAGTTGGGGTTGTCGACAACACCACACATGAAACCATACAACATCGGGTGGCTTCACCGAGGATATTGGTGGCCACCCACCCGTTCCAACTGGATACTCTTGTTAGTTTTTAGTTGAACACGTTCTTCTGTACTTATTTGTAATTGTGGGATTTACATCTCCGGGGTTGTCTAAAGCCCTACACATATTCCAGATGGATACTGGTGGCCTCCCACCTAATCCAACTAGCTTATTTTGTATGTTTTCATGTCAGCACATATTGTTGTACTTTCAGGGCCATTTTGGGGCCCTAAACAATGTTATTTTGGCTCGCCACAGTCAAACTATAAACAAAGTTAGAGTTTGACGACGTAATCTGTAGTTCTCGAAAATACATTTCCAATGGGCTATCACACGCCTAAAAAGAAGATCGTATGAAAAAGTTACGACCCTGTGAAGTTATTGTACTAACTTACCCAAACAGGTACCACATGATTTTTGGCGTTTCATCTCTTAGGGTTAGGTTTTTGGATGTATAGGGTTTTGACATTCCTATTTATCATAAAAAGACCTTCAGAGCCTAATTGTAATGATCTTTTTGCGAATGAGCGTAGCCGTCACATCTCTTCTCAGAGATAAAGCTGCCACTATTCTAACAAGTCTTGCACTCAGTATTTTTACAGTCTCTTTACAATTATTTCATTAATAGAAATCAAGTATTTCTCTATTTCTCTGTTTCTGGCAATTTTCATGAGTGTTTCATTGTAATATCTCTGCTTTCATTTCATTCCAAAATGAACCTGGATCAGTTAAATTTATCAGAATCGGAAAAGAAAAGAAGAGTGAAAGGTTAGAGCTTGTGCATACAGATGTATGGGGACCAACTTAAGTATCATCTATTGGTGGCTCTCGTTATTATGTTACTTTTATTGATGATGTAACTAAAAAAACTTAAGTTTTATTGCATTGGGAAAAATATGATGTTTTTGATACTTTTAAGAAATGGAAATATTTGGTTGAGAATGAGATAGGAAAAAGGTTGAAGTGCCTCATATAAGACAATGGAGGTGAATATTGTAGCAGGGAGTTTGATGATTACTGTTCATACAATGGGATTCGTAGAGAGAAAACAGTTCGAGGAACACCACAAGAAAATGGAGTGTTAAAAAGGATGAGCCGAAAAATCATGGAGCATGCAAGGAGTATGCGATTGGATGTTGGATACCCTTATAGTTATGAGAAGATGATGTAGATATTTCTATTTACTTAATAAACATAGGAACTTCAAGCTCTTTGGATGGTGGAATTCTAAAGAAGGCATGGACAGGTAAAAAGGTAAACTATTCTTTTTTGAAGACTTTCGGTTGTGAAGCATTTGTCCATATTGATAAAGAAAATAGAACAATGCTTGAGGCAAAATCCAAGAAGTGTACCTTTATTGGATACGGTGTTAATGATTTTGGTTATCGCTTATGGGATTATGAAAATCCCAAAATCATTAGAAGTAGAGATTCCATATTCAATGAGATGGTCATGTACAAAGATCAGTTGTAGGGAAAGAAACGGGAAAAAGAAAAACCAGAATACACAGTGCTTGATGAGATCATTGAAAAAGAAATTCCAAAGGTACCAAAAGATCAAAATGTACAACAACAGGAGCAATAGGTACCTCAAAGTCTTGAAAGTGTTGTTAGGAGATATAATAGGTTAAGTAGACCCCCTGAATGATATTGTCCTTCATTGTGTTATTTATTGTTGACTGATTCCGGTGAACCATAAAGTTATGAAGAGGCAATGCACATAGAAACTAAAAATAAGTGGGAGAACAACATGAAAGAGGAAATGGACTCCTTGGTAGATAAACAAACTTGAGACTTGGTTCAGTTTCCTGTAGGAAAAATAGAATTGCAGAATAAATGGGTTTACAGGTTGAAGAAGGAAGATGGAGAAAAACAATGGTACGAGACTATACTTGTTGTAAAGGGGTTTAAACAAAAGAAAGGTATAGATTTTGATGAAATATTTTCACCTGTTGTTAAGATGACTTCAATTAGGACTATTTTAAGTCTTGTGGTAGTAGAATATTTGCATTTTGATTAGTTAGATGTAAAAAAAACTTTCTCCATGGGGATTTGGAGGAAGAGATTTATCTGCAACAACCATAAGGGTATGAGGTCAAAAGATAGGAGAATTTTGTATGCAAGTTGTAGAAGAGCTTGTATGGCCTAAAGCAAGCTCCAAGGCAGTGGTATTTGAAGTTCAACAGGTTTATGAAAGAACAAGGTTATAGTATATGTCATTCTTATCATTGTGTTTATTTTAAAATGCTAGAAAATGGAAGCTATATTATCTTGCTATTGTATGTAGATGACATGCTTGTTGTAGGGTCTAATATGTAGGATATAAATGTGCTCAAGAGGAAATTATCTAATTCATTTGTGATGAAGGATTTGGGTGTTGCAAGGAAAATCCTTGGTATGAGAATAACAAGAGAAAGGGAAAAACACAAATTGACAATGTCTCTGGGTGAGTACATAGAGAAGGTGTTGGAGAGGTTTAGAATGTAGAATGAAAAATCAGTTAGTACACCTTTGGAAAACCATTTCAAATTAACTAAATAAATGTGTCCCAAGAGATAGGAGGAGATAAAATACATGTCCAGGGTTCCTTATTCATCAGAAGTTGGCAACTTGATTCATTCAGGATCTTTTTGTCGGGTGACTTATTAAAGAATTGCATAAAATGAGCATAAACAAAAGTACACCATAAAGAAGGAAAACAACAAAAGGAAAGAGACATAATCATGCAATATGAACACAAAGAACTTGATAACGGAGTTCGTCCCTGGTGGACTATGTCTCCGGGTCCTGCTCTCAAATGGGTAGGTCTTTTTATTAACTCCACAAAAGAATTGGGCAAATAACATAAGTATACCTCATTATGGAGATAAGCCACAAAATATTTTCTCATATCAAAAAACTAACACCACCACTACGTTCATGGCGTCGTTTTACCTAAAAATGACTATCTCCACGCCTCAATCCGAGTCAAACACTTTCAGGTCCCAAGACACCCCTACCTTGATTTTCGTGCCACTGCTCCTGCAATAAATGACTGACAGATCTCAAAATTCATGCCAAAATCTCGAAAACTATGCAAAAATCCATACTGTATGGATGTGCTCAGCCTGCTCCTTCTCCGTGCTCTTGTGTGTCGAATGCACTGTTGAAACCCCCTTATATACAAGTTTCCGAGCGGTTATGCCATAAGTGAAGTTGTTGGTAGAGCGATTAGAGTGGCTAAGTTAAGCCATTAGTTAGCGGAGGTCCCAGGGTTGAATCCCACGAGCCTCTTTATTTTTGGCATGTAATTAAAACTTGCGCGTGCTAAATCTGGCGGAGGCTACAAATTAGCGGAGAAAATGGCGGAAATGCTATATTTGGTGGTGGCTGAGTTAAGCCTCTAGGCAGGTGGAATATTATAGTCATATGGCGCAATATCATGTGAATAGGGGCTGGGCTGAAGGCTGAGCCGCTCCCTTTGGCGCCTTAATATAGTTTTCAAACTTAAATAATATTAAAACCATATTATAAACAAGACCCTTAATGTGGTGTAATGGTTGGCACAAATGTGTGGGGCCTTTGGGCTAGTGAGAGGTCATGGGTTCAAATCTGGTGGAGTGATAAACTTTTTTCACATACCAGCCATTGGACAGGTGCCACGTGGCAGCCCGTGACTGGGCCACGTGGCACCATATAACTTGTCCACAAAAATTGCCACTTGTCACAATATGGTTTGCTCATGAAATTGACACGTGTCATTACCTAACTTTCCCACGTGTATTCCATCCTTGCCACATCATATTTCCAACTCATCTATTCCATGTGTCACTTTGACTTTTGCCTTTTTTGACCAAGTTTGACTGAACTTTGATTGCTTATAAATTTTGATCCGTAACTCCGTTTGACGAGCCGTTTGCGTCATTAGAAAGATTACGATGCGCTCTTCACAATTATTCCATTTTCACTAAGTTTAAGGAACTTTGAATTTTTTCCCTTTTGCTGTCTGTTGAAGCCATTTTGAGTGTTCTTAGTTGTCTTAACCTTCTCTGGATCCTTTTTGGATCATGCCTTCCCACTAAGAGATTTTTGGACCACCAAAAGATTTCATTGATCAACTGGTAAGTGAGGGAAGAGTTCCCTCACCTTATCTTTCTCAATCCACTTTGCCTTGCTTGACTGTGTGCCCTTTAAGCCTACTCGGAGATAATCAACATCACCCCTACGTGAAGTCCTTGTCCTTCTGTCCATGATGATATCTTCCTGTAATACATCCAATTACTCAGGTGCAAACTCATAAACTGAAGGTATTGAAAGTTCCTCATCCTGATCCATGATCATGGGAGGCTAAAAAAGTTTCAATTTCTCTACGTTCACAACTAAATATATCTGCATATAAGGTGGAATATCTAAACGAAAAGCATTAGTGTCACTTTTCTCCAAAATAGTGAAGGGTCCATATCGGATGGGCTTGAGTTTCTTGCCTTCACCCTTCAATTGTTCCTTGCTGATGTGAAGCCATACCTGGTCTCCAACCTGGAAATGATGATCAACCCTATGCTTTTCATGCTGAGATTTATATTGTGCTTGACTCTTCTCCAATTGTTCCCTGACTACCTGGTGTATCTACTGAATCCTCTGGATGAACTTGCGGGCTTTGTCCTCTGTTCGTTCTTCATTCACATCGGCATCTCTCCCATACATCAAGTCCAAAGGAACCTTTGGTAGGTACCCATAACACATCTCAAAAGGTGAACTCTAAGTAGATGAATGTAAAGATCGATTATAAACATGTTGTACATAAGGTATCTGTTCATCCCATAACTTAGGATGCTTGTTGCAGTAGCCTCGAAGCAAAAGTACCACTTTTCTGTTTACCACCTCTGTCTGTCCGTCGGTCTGTGGATGAAAAGCAGTGGTCCTCTTCAATTTGGTGTCCATCATTCTCCACAAGATAGTCCACAAATCCCCAAGGAATCGAGTATCTCGATCCGAGACAATGGACGTGGGTAATCCAAAGTGAACCCAAACATGCTGAAAAAATAGATTAGCAGTCTGCTCAACAATGATCTTCTTTTTAAATGGCATCAAGATACACATCTTTCTGAACCTATCCACTACGACATACAAATAATCGTGACCCCCATTGTTCATTGGTGAACCCCTTAAAAAATTCATGTAAATGATTTCCCATGGATGGGATGGAATATGAAGTGGTGAGTATAGCCCCAATTTTCTATTAGTGGGATTACAAGTAGAACACATCACACACCCCTTTACATATTTAGTTACAATTGCTTTCATTTGAGGCCAGTAACAAAACCTCTGTAAATGAGCCATAGTTTTTCCTACCCCAAAATGCCCCGATACAAGAGAAGTATGAGCTTCTCGTATTACATGGACTTGTTCACTTGTAGGAATACATAGCTTCCCAAGATGATAGAGTAACTTTCCCTACAGAAAATAGTTCTCTACCTGTGCACCACGGGTTAGATTCTCATATACTTCTTTAAAATCTTCATCGATGACATATTGTTCTACATATCTATCATGATATAAAGAAGTGTTCTTCAAAATAATAGAAGCAACAATAGGAGGTCTAGAAAGAATATCAGCTACCTTGTTACTTGTACCCTTCCTGTACTTGATTACCAAATGAAATTGTTATAGAAAACCCATCCATCTGTAGTGTCAATATTGTTTCAATTTGGTTTGTGCTTGAAGATACTATAAGGGCTGATGATCTGTATGTATACTTGTTTGCTTCCCTAACAAGTAATTCTTCCATTTATTTATGCTTTGGAATAATGCATACAACTCTTTATCATATGTAGGATAGTTAACAATAGCTTGGTTAAAAGTCTCAGAGTGGTAACAAATAGGATTATGATATTGCATCAATAATGCACCCATGGCGTATCCGATGGCATCTGTCTCGATCTCGAACGACTGTTGAAGATTCGACAGTGCTAATACTAGTGCGGTACTGATATTTTCCTTTAAAATGTTGAAATCTTTTTGTTTCTTTCCTTCCCACTGAAAAGTGTTCTTCACACTGGTTAAGGCATGCAAAGGAGTTGCGATAAAAGAGAAGTTGGGAATGAATCTCCTCCAATACTGGACTACACCCAAGAAGCTT